>CM053792.1:674134558-674269558 GCA_028749045.1 Cupressus sempervirens | reverse complement strand
CCCTTTTTATTCCTCCCCCTTTTTAACACATATGTCAAATGGGATATATACTTATAGTGTATTTTTCTAATAAATATTTATGGACATCTAGGATAATCTTGAAATCTACATCCCAATTTTCACATGCTACATCCAATTATTTGATTTGGATAGCTAGCTCAGTAGCAAGGTGAATAAACTGTCTAATGTTGAAAGATTTGGATCTTTCCTCATGAGGGTTTATGCATAACCTAGTTCCTTGTGCAAAATTTCCATGTGTGGGGTCAATGTTGTTTGGATGCTAATTAGTTTATCCCTTATGTTGGCCTCATCTACTGACAATGTAGCTAATTGACTCTTTGTTTATAATAAATTTTTGAAGTGCTTCTCACTCTAAGCTAGTGTCATAGGCAATTTTGCACCTGATGCATTGATTTGACTTTCCAAACTCAAAATGTGACTTCTTATCTCTTATGTGAAGAGCGTTGGATTGAACAATTTAGTGTATAGTGAGAAAATATTCTCAAGTAACTTCTTCACATTCTCAATCTTAGTTTCCAATGCAACTTGTGTGAGTGCTATGTCACTTGATATTTACTCAATTACTTTTCTTTGTAATTTATTTTCTAACCATTCTAAATTTTTTTCATTTGTGTCTAGTTTTGCATCAGTAACCTTCTCCACTATGTTTGTCAGTTGTTCAATCAATGGCTTGGTCTCATCTGGAGTTGATAGACCATCTAATGTTGAAAGATTTGTATCTTTCTTCATGAGGTTTTAGGCATAGCCTAGTTCCTTGTGAAAAATGTCCATGTGTGGAGTCAATGTTGTTTGGATGCTAGTTATTTTAGCCCTTATATTGACCTCATATGTTAACAATAAGTTCTGAAGTGCTTCTCACTTTGAGCTAGTGCCACAGGCAATTTTGCACCTAATGCATTGATTTGACTTTCCAAACTCAAAATGTGACTTCTTATCTCTTGTGTGAAGAGCATTGGATTGAAAAATTTAATGTACATTGAGAAAATTTTCTCAAGTACCTTATTTACATTCTCAATCTTATTTTCCAATGAAACTTGTGTGAGTGTTATGTCACTTGATATTTTCTCAATTATTTTTCTTTGGAGTTTCTTTTCTAACCATTCTAAAAGTTTTGCATTTGTGTCTAGTTCTACATCACTAACCTTCTCCACTATGTTTGTTAGTTATTTAATTAGTGGCATGGTCTCATGTGGAGTTGGTATACTAAATGCATCTAAAAATATGTCTTTGATATCCTGTAATGCTTTCTTTTGCCTGTGCTCCTTTCTAAGCAGTTCTTGTCTTCTCATTCTTACTAGGGCTTCTTGCAATATGCCCATCTACTCAATTGTTACTATATCATAGTCATATTTAGAAAAATAATTTCTTCATGAAGACTTACATCTCCATTTTCTATTACTTCTTCAGCCTTTGATCAACCCAAACTTGGCACTGAGATCTACAACAGTGTTACATCTTTTCTCAAGCTATGAAGAGTGTGACTAGAAGGAGTGTTGGATTCTAGTAAGGTTCACAAGGCTTGAATTGCTACTTGCTCCTTCACCTTTGGTGTCAGATTAGTCTCTTCAAGCTTGATCTTTGCTTCCATAATGCCTTGTGATGCACCTTGTACTTGTTTTAGAGGTGCAAATAAATCTATCTGACCTATTTCATTCTGTGTTTTTGTAGTGGCTTGAGTTTACATTGTGTCCTTTGCAATTGTATCGACCTTTTCAGATGTACTTCAGGTATCTTATCCAAAGGTTGTACATTAGTGACTTGAGGGGTGATAGTAGGTGGTTCTTGTGTATTCACCTCTTCCCTTATATTTTTAGTCACTATTTTTTGTATCTCATCTACACTCACCAATACCGGATTATCATATAGTTTTACTTGTAGTGTAGATAGATCAAGTATCTTTTTCAGATCTTCCTCTATAAGGGGTTTCACGTTCTGAGCTATGACATCAAATACATCATTTAATGTTATTATTTCAATATTTGCACTTGTTACATTTTGAGGGATGACATTAGGCAGTTTTGTATCTTGTACACTTTGTTCCTCTTTCTGCTCTACCTCACTTGTTTCCTTTTCATCTATCTTCATTTATGTATCTCCCTTAATAGTGTCTTTAGTGTCATCATCCTTCACCTCAATAGGCTCCTATTCTTTGACCTGTACTGTTGCTAAACCATGTCACTTTCCATATTTGAGTAGACTTCTTAACTACATCTTCAATATTATTTTGCAATATGTTAAAGGCTCTATATTTAGGTACAAACCTAACTGCATATTTCTTAATAGCCTTAGAATTTTCTTCCTTACTAATTTCAGGCATCACTTGTGTAAGTGAAGTCTCCCTTATTTTCTTTTCCAAGTTCAAGCAATAGTGCCATTTCTACTCAACTCTCTCATATAGGCTTTTAGGCATTGAGTTGGAAATTTATAGTGAGGTTTTCTTAAAAAAATTCATCATAGCATATATAGCCTCCTCCACTTGATTTTTCTTAACTTTACCAAGATTATCAAAATCGACATGAGAAAATCTTGATAAATCTATACTATTCTTAATATTTTCACATATATTCTCTAAGTTTGATAGAGGATTGTGACTCACCACTTTGAATTGTCTATTGTCATCAGATTCTATTTTCTCCTCATTAGATTCAACTTGTGCAATGTATTTCCTTCTCAGTCTTTTCTACACTTCACCTCCCTACTCTATTGGTTTTCTATTTTCTTTTTCCTATAGTGCAGTAACACATGCACTAGCCCTTGTAGTAGGTGTTGTAGATTTGGGTTGACTCAGCTTGGATACTTCTTTTCTTTTTTTACTATTTGGGCCTTAGCCTTCTTCTTCTTTTAATCTGTGGGAGTAGGTGCTTCCTTAGCTTCTTCTCCCTCAAAACCTTAAGTAACTTTTGTCTCCTCCTCTGGCTGATCTTCACTCATTCCTTGAGTAAGTATGAGTGGTGCTTTTGTTTGTGTGTCTTCACCATCTTCATCCTCTTCTACTTCTTCTTCTTGCTTGCACCTTCACCAAATTTATCTCTCAACTTCATCACCAACTTATCCTTCTTAATAACTAAGGAAATCTTTAGTTCCATGGTGATTTTAGACTTGGCCATTTCATAGTTTTAGAATGCTTTTGCATTTTTATCAACATCTTCTGCTAGTAAAGTTTTTATAACTGCAAAGGCCTCATCTACATCAATTTCATATCCAAGTGGCTTCAACCATCTCACCCTTGTGTTGTTGTTTGAACAAAAGTATAGTCACCATCCACTAGAAAACAAACATCATCATAATGCTTTTCTACTAGTGACACTAGAATTCTCAATCTTTTATTCATTGATTGCTTGAAAACCTCAAAATAGTTGGTCATAACTAGCTCAAATTCTCACCCAAATGTTCAATGAATTCATAACTCTAATATTTTTCTCAATAACCTCTTTTGAGTCACTCCTTAGAGTCTTAGGCTGTTCTAGGGTTGGATACCCTATTACCCGATGGATTATCCTTTTGGTTATCTTGATGGGTCCATTATCTAACCAAAGTGAATTGTCATGAATTCTGCTTAAGATAATCCTAATCCATTTTGTTTTGAACACATTTGGGAAATCTAGGGGACAAGTTAACCCTTTCTTTTCTACAATTTTGTACTTTCCCTTAGCACACCATTTTCACAAAGTTTTTCATATGCTTGCCTAATCTCCCTATCACCAATACTTCTAATTTTACAATTGTAACACTTCCTAACATCTTGTACCATTAAAACATTTGGTGGTTTCATGGATAACACACTAGAGGGGTCTTATTTGTAAGCAATAGTAGGCATGGATTTGAACATTGGTTACTTGGTCTCATTACTAACTAGTTGAACATTTAAAACTTCCTTTTCATCTACATTCTTCGAACTAGATGCCATTTTGCAAAACCAGGGTTTACAAAAATATAAATACCACAACTCAAAAATTAATAGATACCTTGCAAGATCTAATGAAATAATGTAGAATCACTGCTAAAATCATTTGTAATTTCTTTGAATGAGTTTTTTTATCACCTTCTGCTTTCCTTACTCTTTCCCAATTTTGAAATGATAGAAAATGAGTTGACATTTTTCAAATACCCTTTTGAAACCCTACAATAAATGCTAAGTGCTTACATAGCTATAAGCTCGACATAAACCAATTCTAGGCTTACTTGGCATCCATTATCATTCTATTTGTTTGACAACCTTTACAAGCTCAACATCAAATAGCCAACTTGTTAGCTTGACATCTTCTAGCACTCACTCGACAGTCATAGGAAACATTTCATTCTCAATAGTAACATGAAAAACTTAAATATTTTCTTGGATTCCTAATAAAATCTTACATCTTTATTCATGCTTATATAATCTTTGTAGTGCTAAGTCCTTTTGCAATTGATGTATGATATAACCCTTAAATATCAATCCTGCATACCTCTTGATTGCTTAGTTTGATGAGGTGTGATCACCTAACCATTGGGTGAAGTGATCCCTTCTCCATTTGATGTGCTGCAATCATCCTTTTTTTCCATGTCTTGTTCATCTCATCTCTGACATTTTCAATATTTTCCTTGCCTTTTCCTTTATCAAATTCACAATTTGGTGCCTTTGACCTTGTTGGAAAATATTGATTCATGTGACTAGTCTTCAAATAACTAAAACATGTGGTTTGACTCAACCACTTTTTGTAGTCACCTCTAAAGTGTGTTTGAATACAATTCTCAAGAACATGTACATATTCTTCACAATAATGATAGGCATATCTTGTATTATAATCCTAGTTATAAGAGTTGTCATTGTTCCTTAACCTTATTTCCTTGATTATTGACCATGTGGGTTTGGATCTACACTCAAAAGGTATATGTCCATACTTTGGATAGTTGTAACAATATCCGTCAAATCTTTGTGTGTGTATGGTCTTGCTTCTGCATTCATTTTCTTGATGTCCTTGTTTGTTGCACTTATGGTAGTGAGCCGTGCTCTTATGCTTGACATTTTTATTTACAATATTTCTCCTACACACATTAGCAGTATGTCCTTTCTTACCAAAATTATGAAAAGTAGGTTTAGAGTTCCTACCTTTTTTGTTCCTTTCTTTAGCACTTTTGGTTGATTCTCCTTCTTCAGTAGTTGTGTATACTAGTCCAAATGTATCATTATTGGATCTAGGGGATCTTAATAATTACTCAAAGTATTTGATGGCTTCATTTGGTTTATTGAAACTTTTAGCAAATTCTTTTTTCCATTTTTAGGTTGTTCTTCAATTGCTCATTTTATAGTTTCAATGTTGGTATCTCATTATCCTTGACATTCAATTCATAGTTGACATTCATCATTTAGCTTAAAGTATCCAATTGCATGTTAGAAATCTTGGTTAGTTCTGATGACTTCTCTTCCAATCTATCTATCAAAACTCTTTTCTCATCTTTAGTCATGGCTTTTTCTTCCCTAGCTTTCTTTTTCTGTTTAGCCACCTCACATAGTAGTATGGCTTGTAATTCTTGCTTTGGCTTGAGATTTCTGATTTCCTCAACTTGGGCTCTATTCTTTTCCATTAGACCTAAAATTGTTCCATCAAATTCATTGGAGTTTCCATTGGTAAATAGCTTATTGGTGTCCATCTCTTTATATTGTGTGTCATTCTCCTCAATGGCAATTTCCTTCATTCTCTTCAAATATTTCTTTAGTTCTTCTCTTGCTTCATCCAATTGATGTAGATTAAGTTGTATTTAAATTCTATGATTCTCAATAATCTTTCCCAACTTGTAGACTTCCATTTTCAAGATTTTTCCTCAAAGATGCAAAGCTTCTCTTTTAGAGAACAAGGCTCTAATACCAATTGTTGGAATTACAATAGGAAAGGTAAAGTTCTAAGGGGAGGGGGGGTGAATCAGTAGTTTAAACTTCTACTCATAAAAACTTTCACCACACATCCATCTCACACATTTACTATGTAAACTGAAATATCATGTAAAACATGTATATATAAAACATGCAAACAAGTAAACACATGTGACACCAAATATGATTATCTAGAAACCCTACAATGAGAAGGTAAAATTGGGGTGTGGATGACACCCAAAAATCTTCACTATTGCAGTAATAAAGTGTATCCAATGGAGGTTACAATGTTTTGATCATAAGACATGATCTGCCCTGTGAAAGGTCTACCCTGTAAAAGGCTTACAAAGACTGTTATGTCTTACCCTGTTAAAGGATTTCAACACCCTCTTAGAAATGTGCCTTTTTAAAGGACTTCAACTCACAATTAAGTAAGTGCCCTGTTAAAGAATTTCAATACAACCTATTAGGACTACTCTTTTAAGAGATTTAACTGATTAACCTACTGGAATGATTCAATAATTATCCTACAGTTAGCACTTGATTGCTTGATGACATATCACCTCTATATTGATGTATTCTTGATCCTTCTTGATCAGATGTCTCTTTGTTGTATGCTATGTTCTTTCCTCTATTCTCCTTTAACTAATTTTGTAATGTAATCTCATATCATAACTCCTTAATCACCATAAATGCTCTGTTTGTGCATACAAACTTCTTTCTTCGCTCCTTCATACACCTTCTGCACAACATAGAGAGTTTAGGGTTTTTCCACCTTAAGAAGACTTTGGTGACTTAGGGTTAGGTATGAATTAATGGTTGTGATTCATCCATTTTTCCACTTAATCCTTCCCTTTTTTTGATAGGCTACATGCAATGCATTGGGATTTCAAATTAGGATTTGTCCTTATCTCCAAATATCATAATTCAATCTTTAAGTTGGCTCAAAAATGGTTTACATAGTTGTTTGTTCCATTACCAAAAACTATAATAAAGTTGTCTTTCTCAACACTTGAAGTCTCTAATGCTCCACATATACTATTCTCTATACTCTAACTCAGCATCTATATCACTTGGCATGCACTACTACTCATCTCCTAAATCACTCGCCATATATCTACTCAACACTTGAGTGACTTGGAACATGAGTGGCTTGACACTCACTATGGACTCGACATGCTCTATTATATACATGTTGTGCTCTACATGTACTACTTATTCGGTATGAACTAAGAAAATGACTAAAGTGTGTAGACACTCACTTGTCAAAACCAATCTAAGATAAACAAAACTACACCTTTACGAAGAACCCCATGAGTTTGTAATATGCAACCATCTCCACACACCATGAAGATAAGCACCATAAATAAATACATATAACAATTATGTTGGAGGATGCATATCTAAATCAAGCACTAATAATCATATCACCATGAGACTAATTTGAAATGCATTCTAAGTATACAATGACATTAAATTCCAAATCTCTAAAATATACATCATGTCATAAACTCACAAAGTTATGATAGTTAATATAAATAATAAATAATTTAGATCAAAATATTACCAAATAAGCTGTACCAAATCCAAACCACTACGTATATCTTGTCAAGACCTTTTTGTTGACTATCGAAAGTCCAAAATCTGATTTTGTATGCCCAAGTTATGCTCAAAATTGTGCAATAAAAACCATCTAAATTTTATGATCATAAAACATGAAAATATATCAAAATGATAGAATTAAACCTATACCAAAATATAGTACTCTAAATTAGCTTTCCAACAACTATAAGAATCCTAAAATCTAATAGCCTAAGTGAAAGATATGATTGTTTGAACAAGAGAGCCTATTTTCTTATATAAACCACTTCCAAAGTTTTGTTTTTTAATCACAAAAAAAATTCCAACAAGATTAACATTGATGGTTGTCATAGCCTGCAACTAAAAAAATTACATTTTCTCTCAACATGGACCAATTACAAAAAATTATATATCAAAATTTATAGAAAACCTAACCCAAATTCACTGGCAAGGTTTGTTTTTTCTAGGGGGTCATTTCTCCAAGCTCTCCCCTATCAACTCTTTTGACCAATAATTTTAACATGCCCAAAATCTATCAAGAACCCATCATTCTAGAAAACCTAAAACCCTTAGATCTTCAATAAAAAACCTACAAAACTCAAATTTATTTCTCTTTTTATTTTTTCATGCATTCTCATGGATTAAATTAAGGGTTACAACAAAAATACCATATTTCTTATACCACTTGCAAGGAAACTTGTAACGAAAATAATTATCATAATCCATAATAGATATGAATTAGATAAAAACTTAGAATACACATGAAAGAGAATAGACATCATACCTATTGAGTTGTCATTATGCACAATGCTAAATGGGAGGAATTCTTTCAAACTCCTCTCTTGAAAAGTCAATCTTGTGAATCAACTCCAAGGTTCTGGGTGATCTTG
This sequence comes from Cupressus sempervirens, assembly GCA_028749045.1. Classification (NCBI taxonomy): domain Eukaryota; kingdom Viridiplantae; phylum Streptophyta; class Pinopsida; order Cupressales; family Cupressaceae; genus Cupressus; species Cupressus sempervirens. Next base: position 674,261,215 of record CM053792.1, on the reverse strand, counting down.
TGACCTACTGGAATCTACTCAGTTGAAGATAAATGTTTTTTTTTCATTAGGAGGCCTTTTCTAGTTCAAATGATTTTATATGAGATGTAGAATTTATTTGCTAGTTCAAAATGAACATGCAAAAGAACTATGTTTTTGTATTTTTTTGTTTTTCAATTAATGTAAACTAACAATGCAACTAATATGAATTCCTAAATTAACAAGGGGTTAGTAAAGAAAATAACAAGAACTTTAAGCAAATAACATGGAAATAAAATCATAATGGATATTTTCTATGGAAACAACATGTCTGCGAGTTAAGCTTTCAAAGAAATCGGTGGGTAACTAATGAAAGTAGGAGCAACACTTCCTTAATTCCACTGATGCAATCATTGATGAAAATTCAATAACTGTAAGATGCTTCATTTTTCATCAAATCACAAGGCCATAGAAAATGTGCTCATGCGAGACAAAAATTTATGCATGAACAATTTGGTGATTTATTCTTGAGCTAGATATGTCAGTGGAATTTGTAAAACCATAGCAAACAGCAAAATTAAAAGATCACACAACCAAAAATAACACAATAAATTTTTGGCTCAATCACAATTCCATGAACATACATTCACAAAAATATGACACATTTAGGCAAGAATCACTACACTCCAAATGTGAGCACCAAAAGCATAATATTATTGCAAAATAATGGTGGCCCTGATTACATATTACAATCCAGTAGTTATAAGAAATCATCTCCTCAATTTGTGTTGAGAGTGAGAGATATCTTCATGCAATCATGTGATTTTAATTTAATAAAACAAACTAATTATATACAAATTAATCGTCTAACTAGTACTTAGTAGGACTCCATCTATTTTTATATCATTAATGAGCCTTTACATGTCATAAAACAAAGAAGTTATGAGAAAATAAGAAGAAGAAAGCCTTTAGTCAATGTGGAAGTGTCTATAACTATCAAAAATAGAAGCTAATCCTTCACTGGGCATCTGTCAAAGTTAAACTATTGTCAAAATGTGTTTTTGATGTATGGAAAGCTCTAATTTTGGAACTAATAGTTAACTATTAGTGCACCTTTAGAAAAGTGCACCTTGGAAGAAGCGCATCAGTGCACCGACGCACCTCTAACTTCTTCAAAATTCTCCCAACACTTTGTAGCCAAAAAGTGCAACAGTGCACCTACGCATCTCAAAGATCCAAAATTGCAAAAATTCACTGAGTGTCAAAACATGAAATTCTGGCTTCTAAGTTTTGTCCCCTTTCATACCAGAGCCATTTTTGGGTGCTTGCCCTTGAATTTATCAATAATCTTAGTGACCTTGGCTACATCCAATAAATCTAATGCATTATACTTATCTTTAACCTTCTTCCTATAGTTTTCTACCTTTATATAGGTCTTAGCAAAATCTTGGAGTTTAGTATCTAACTCTAGTAAGGCTTCTTATGTCATGAAGGCATGCCAGATGTCTTCATCAATAGTAACTTCTTCAAAAGTCTTCCTAAATTTCTACACTACTACCTCTACCAATATCAATTTCTCACATGCATCATCTTTGAAAATATCTAGACATGCATCACTATAATGTTTCTCTACTTCCAAAACTTGCTCTCAGGCTTGGTCCTTGAGCTGATGGATCTCCGCATGTAATGATTCCAACACTTTATTACTATCCACTATCTTCTCTATCCAATCATCAGTCAAATCTAACTCTTTCATAGTATATACATCCATAAGCATTCTATACCTCTGGCCCTTTATCACCTATAGCACTAGTAAATCTTTCCACTAGGTATGTACTTCATCCATAAGAGTGAAATCTTGTTTCAAAATTGCTAGCATATTTATCCACATTCTCCTACATAACATGAAGTAGCTTCAGATTTCCTTAAATGATAAGAATGCCCTTCTCCTCAAAACTTTCCCACATTGCTAAAAGGCCTTTAAAAATGGATCCAAATGTACCCCTCCCCCATCTCTTCTTTCAAGTGCTGCACTTAAAGTATCTTCGAGGTGTTTCGGATCCAAGGGACCAACAACTTTGGCTAAATATCCCTTTAGGATTTCATTTTTCCTTTGAAGCGTTATTAGTTCTACCCATTATTGTTCCAAACTTCTAAATATCTCCTTCATCCCCATTGAAACCATCAACTTAGCAATGTCTAATGTAGGCTTCCCGAGCATAACTTCTCTGATTTGATAATCTTGTGGATCCAAGTCCTCTATTTTTAAATTAGGAGGGATAGCCACTTGTACAAACAAATATTGATTCTAATCACTGTTAATGAGTGTCAATGCTCTTGCCTCTTTTAATGGGGACTCAGGTTTCCTTAGAACCTCAATCAATTCTATCATGTCCTCTTCATTGGCATTGAATTATTGCTTTTTGTTTCTTATCATCTCTTTTTACAACCATCTTGGGATCTGTTCCACCAAAGGCCTGCCTTTTGATGATGAAGGAGTTTTTTTTGCTATCCCCTTTCCCTTATCACTCCTTTCTAGGGTTTTCTCCCTCTATGATGGCTCTCCCTCTATAGTTTCTGACTCGATGGAGCCTAAAGTTCTCACCTCTATGTCTTGGGAGGCTTGCTAGGGATATTTAACTATTTTTCCTTCTCTAGACACTTCATTGATTGATACTTGTTGTGACTCTTCTTCCTACATCTTTTGAACTTGTTCTTCCTCTATACTTGATGGTAGAGGAGTAGCATAGCCTTTATCTACAAAAACTATGACTTGCAATGGGGATGACTCTGGTGGCATTTGAGTCCAATCTTCTTGTTGGGGTTCATTAGTTGGTGTATCCTAGATCTTATCCCCAATTAAATCTGTCCCTATGGGCATGAAATCAAAATCTAACATCTTAAATATTTTAGTGCCCTCTACATCCTACTCAACAACTCATTCTTGCATTTCATCCTTTGAGGTGGTTCCTTGCAAAAGTTCTTTTGGGATTGGTGGTGGTGTAGCAGTAGAACTTCTTCTTCTTTTCTATTCTATGGCTCTTGCTAGTCGAGTTCTCCTATTCAAAGGTAAATCATCCTCATCATCCTCTTCTTCATTTTCCTTAGGAATAGGTTCTAGGATTGATGGGATAGGGACTACTTTCTGGATCACCCTTTGCCTCTTCTTGATCGAAGTCTTGATCTTTCTTCCCTTTTTAGGCATAGAAGGGGATGCTTGTTCTATCTATTGAGGATGGGAAACTTCTTGAATTTCAACCTCCATTTCTATTTTGACGGGTGCAGTACCTAGTGGTATTTGAGGGTCAACCTAGACTTTTGATGCCCTAGTATCCTTTGACCCTTGTACATTAATTTTTTCTTGTTGTGTAGGTGTCAAGATTTCACCCTCTTTTGGTTCAACTCTTAGAGGGGAACTTCTTTTCCTCTTACCTCAACCTCCATCTTTTTGAGCTTGATAATAACCCACCAGCCTATCAAGTTGGTGGACTATTTCTGGCCTCAATAAAGATTGAGTTGCAAAGGTAGAGATGGTGACTTTATTCCCTCCACCTTTGGATAGGTGGGCTTGTGCATGGAAGATCACTATTTCAAGTATTAGATCAAGCTCAAATGGTTTCTTGATCCAATCCTATGTCATTTTAATAACATGCCTCACCCTATGGTTGATATCTAAATTTTCCTCCCTATTAACCTCAGCATTCATAATAGCCATATTGCCTATCTTATCTCTGTTGAATAGAGGATCCAACAACTTCTCAGAATCTTGTTGCCATATCTTCAAAGGAATTTTTATCCTCAATGCCTTCTCTACCAAGTACAAAGTCATCCTACAATAATCCCTTATTTGGACATCGTAGTCATTTGTAGCATTCATCCAATGATCCTCGATGGCTTCTTCATGCTGAAATGTCTTCCCTGCTAAATATTGTACTCTCCTAATATTATCAAAACATAGCCTTGGAGAATTGTACTCTTCCAGGGGATACTAATCCCATTCACACTCAAAAGAGGAGATATCTTGCCTTTGATCTACCCAGAAAGGTCCTATAACCAATAGCCAAGTCCAACATTTTTTATTTTGTTTCCTCACTATGTCATAAGCAAACAAGATTTGTTGAGAGATCTCTAAGAGAGCAAGTCTATCACAGGGGTACCTTAGGAGTTTCTTTGGGTTAACAGTGGTACTAGCTACCCTTAGATATGTGAATGTTCTAAACTTAATATAGTATGCTTCGAGTACTGATATTTGTGTGATGCATCATCTGATAATGTCTTTGCATAATCTCCTTCTATGAATCAGATAATGGCAAATATGAAAGCATCATTAATAGTTATGTATTCCTTTCTTTTCTCCAAGAGCTTCTTCTTCACCAACTAGGGATAGATGATGTATGGCCAAGCATTAGGATCCTACATGTTGCCTCTCTTGTATAGCCCTAGATAGTCTGTCACCCTTGCAGCTAACAAGTATACTAAATATGAAGTCATATAAAATTTCCTTTTGTTCTTAGTTGTGACCAATTGCTCACATAAGTTCTCACTCAGAGTGGAAGCCCAATCTAGTGGCATTGTTACTTTCCTTATTATTTCAATGAAATGTACTATGAAGATATTAAGATGTCCCACTACTGGTAAACACATAACTCTACTCAAAAGTATGATAGGGTATTCAATGTCTTCAATCATATATCCCCTAGTCATGTCTAATTTACCTATCTTCTTCCCCAAGGGAGTCTTTTCTATGAGATATGAGAACTAAATAATTTTAAAGGCTTCCTCAATGTGTTCTCGATACCACCTTTTTGCTTATTCGTAGGTAAGCCTGATGAACTAATCTGCCCTTGGGAGATGAAATACTTTCTCAATATTCTTTGGGCATAGATCAAGGATAATTTCTCTAGTTACACTCTTCACCACCCTTTTCTTAGGGACCAAGTGTTTTGCAAGTGTCATAATGAGCTCTAAAGATTGCACTAATACTGAGTGTGATGTTGCGTTGACCAGTCCCAATCGAATAAGAGTGGAGACCATTTGTGACCTATTAGTAGGTTTGTTACAAATTTTTAGGAGTTCCTCCAAATCAATATGCCCCAATTTTTTATCTTTGATCTGCAAGTTGTCATCCTAAAAGTGTGACTTAGTTGGGATGCCTTGGAACTTAAATACGATAGCTTTCAATGCCATTATATTTGTACAAAAAGATGTCTATTAGCCTAGAATTAGGAATGAAAATGATTATATTAAACCCTAGAAAAAAAAAACCAAATACCCAATTGTTTGTCATCCTAAAAACTATTTAAAAAACCCTTGTATATAGGATTGGCGCACCAGGTGCACCTAATGTGAAAATTTCCTTTTAAAATTTACTTGTCTTTTAAATGCGTAGTAGCGCACCTGATGAGGTGTACTACTACACACCAAATAGGTTTTAATATTTATATTTGATCTAATTTTGAGGTTATGGGTGTACATCAATGCACCTGGGTAGGTGAGTTAGTGCACACCCATCTCCGAAGGGGGGTTTTTAGGACTAAAATTTCTCTATGTTTTATGTTTTGGGAGTAGTGTGCATTAGGCACACTTTTGGAGGTGCACTGATATGCACAAAACCTTAACATTTTTTGGTGTGTGTTTTGTGAGGCAAGGCAAGGAGGGAGCAGACTTGTCAAAATATAGAGGTGCAATCAATGGTGCTCAAAAGGAGGTTGGCATGGAATGAAGGCAGGAGGCAACTGTGGTGAGCATGGTGGCAAAAATACAAGGAATGGTGAAGTAAGGAGTGAAGGACCCCCACTTATATAGACTTGGGGTCATGGTGTAGTTGTGTAGGTGTGCCAACTATGCATCTGTGTAGTTACACAAAAAGAAAATCATTTTGGCGCATTAGTACACCCCTGGAGGTGCACTAGTGTGCCTTTTACATGCAAAAAAAGGTCTCCTTAGTTAAAAAAAATTAATTTTTGTTAACTTGGTTTTCTTGTCTAGATGTGGATGTGAACTAGAGTACTATATTAAACCCAAAAATGACTTGAATCCCAGATTAGGAATCCAAAAAGCCCAAAAATAAAGTAGGGGGTACCCATTCTTACTAGGAAATGGGGTGTGTGTTGTGGAACCACAACAATACAAAAAATAATTGTGACTCAAGATATACCCTGAGACAATCTCATTGAGAGAAAAACCTGATACAAGAGCATCCTAGGTGTAAGAGAAATCTTGCATCACCCAAAAACATTTCTTTTTTGTTTCTTGAATTAGGATTGTCTTAGTGTAGGGTTATTGTTTTTAGAGGCTTGCTACTTAGTAAGTCAGTCATATGAGCTTAGATCCTAATTTTAGAGGTGAATGTTCATCTTGGATATATCAGCCTACTAGTTGAGGCTCAGTTTGATATCATGAGTATTCATGAAGTTATTGTAGATGTTTGGTGTGAAATTTCGGTATAAAAAATCTAGGCCCATAATTGAAGACATTAGAGGCCCTAGATGGGCTCCAAAATGGGTCAATTGGAGCTTGCACAAGTTGAGCCCTATTGAGGATTCTAAAACCTGGTTATAGTAGCCAATTAGAGCAATAGTTCAAAGGTTATGGCCTTCTAAAGTTGGGCCAACCAAAATTTCCAAAATAAGTGTCGAAGGTGTATCAGGTGACTCTATATGTAATTTTAGACTTAGTCAGTCCAAAAACTTAGGTTTGATGTCTAGAAACTTCCTGGGTGATGTAAATATTCTTATTTAAGGAATGCAAGTATGTTATCTATGACATTACATATGTGATAGTTCTTAGCTCTATGTTAAAAACTATTTTAAGGAAGGCACCTATATGGGTTTGCATATTGTATTTCAAAATTATGTGAATTGACATTTATGGAAATAATAAGAATCCCATATTTTATTCTCACTAATTGTTGTTGTTTATTTGTTTATGTTATGTGCTTGTGGTATTAGGGGGAGTACCCTTCATCAAGTGGTCTTAGAGAAGGAGTTCTTGAGTGTGTAAATAGGTCATCAGCTGTGAGGTTGTTACACTAGAGTCATGGTTTGAGTTGAGCATATAGATAGATCACTGATTATGAAGAAAATTTCACTAGTTTTTTGTAGAAGCACAAAAAAATGTCTCCATAAAGAGAGCATGGTGGGAGAGTTATAGCTATTACACTTGAGGGTTTCAGAGCCTTCCATAGATAAATGAAAGCATTCACAAAACATATGCATAGAGGAATAAATCTTGTCATAAAAAATAAAAATGAGGATGGAGGTGAAGAAGAAGAAAATGTTGAAGAAGAGGCAATTCTAAACCTAGAAAAAAGAAAGACTTTTCAAGGCCATCTCCAAGATTGGAAGAAACACCTTAGTTTTAGGATCCCACATTTTTGGGAAATCTTAACCCAAAGGAGTTGATCAATTGGATCAATGAATTGGAGGAATACTTTGAGTATGAAGATATTGAGGATTTTGATAGGGTCAAGTTTGTGAAGGCAAAATTGAAAGGATATATGAAAAGATATATTGGTAGGAGATTCAATTGGAGAAAAATAGAAGAGGGAAAGAAAAAATCACCAAATGGGATTAGATGATAGCTAAATTGAAGCAAAAATTCATTCATTTGGATTATGAGCTTGATCTATGGAAGAAAATGCAAGCAAGAATATCTATTCATGAGTATACCAAAGAGTTCTACTAAGTTATCATTAGAACCATCCTTGAAGAAGCTAATAAGGACAAATTTTATCGTTAACTTAATGACTTAAGGCCAAGCATTTAGGAGGAGCTAAGTCTAGTTAAAATGACCAATATTGAGGAGAAATTCTATTTTTTCCTCATACCTGAGGTGAAGTTGAGGAAAGAGTTTGATAAAAAGAATAGTGGAAGAGGTTGTGGTGGAAGATTTGGCAAAAAGACTTATAGAGGCCAAAATAATGATCAAAAGAATAAAGATGATAAAAAAATAACAGTTATAACTAGGGAGGAAATTATTCCAATCATTGTCATTATTAGAACAATAAATATTAGAGATGAAGAGGAAGAGGGTGATGATGTGGAAGAGGAGGTTTTCATGGAAAATATTTTCACTACAGAGAAGGGCATCGAGCATTTGAATATTTCTAATTCCAAGCAAGGATAGATGAAAAAACACAAGGCTGGCCTAGATTTTCACATGTTGATGAGGATGCAAAATCATCCCATTCTAAAGATGTCAAAAGAGGAGAAGTCCTAGTTATTAAGAGAGCCTTTCCAAGTGGTCAAAATAAACTTGATCAAAGTAGGATTTTGTTTCACACAAGGTGAAAATGTGAGGATAAGTGTTTTGATGTGATCATTGATGGAGTAATCATTGACAATCTAGTGTCAGAAAATTTGGTTAGGAAGTTAAATCTCAAGAGAGAAAAACACCTTTTTCCATACTATATTGTATGGGTGTAGGATGACCACACATGGTCAATAGCAGTACCTAGTAAAGTTCAAGATTGGAAGCGACTAGGATTAGGTGCTTTGTGATATCATATCTTTGGAAATATGTCATGTGTTTTTGGGTAGGCCATGGAAGTTTAACAAGCATGGTGTACATGATGGGAAGAAAATACCTACACTTTGATAAATGATGGAGTGAAACATAAGTTGAAACAATTGAAGGAGAGAGAAGAAAAGGTATGTAGTGCTACCAAAACATGTTTTATTTATGGGAAGGAGTTCCTCAAAGGTATGAGGCATGAGCATGTGTTTTTTTTTGTAATCCCAAAATATGGTAAAGAATAAGTAGAGGAGGTACCTACACAAGTTACAAATTTTTTGGGAGAGTTTCTTAATGTTGTATCAGATAATGTACCTGATGGATTATCTCTAGTGAGGAAGATCAATCACCAAATGGATTTGGTCCTCGAAGCCAATTTTCCAAACAAAGTAGTGCATAGAATGATGCCAAAAAAAAGTGAAGAGTTAAACAAAAAAGTGCATGAGTTATTGTAGAGGGGTTGATTTGAGAGAATCTAAGCCCATGTGTTGTACCAACAGTATTAGCACCAAAGAAGAATGAATAATGGAGGATGTGTATAGAATCTTGAGCTCTCAACAAGATCACAATCAACTAAATATTTCCATTTCCAATGATGGATGATATTATGGATTTTTTGAGTGGAGCTATGTATTTCACAAAGATAGATTTGAAGAGTGGGTACAATCAGATTCACATCAAGGAAGGAGATGAATGGAAGACTAAATTCAAGACAAGGGAAGGATTGTATGAGTGGTTGATCATTCCTTTTGGGATAACCAATGCACCAAGAACTTTCATGAGGCTCATGAATGAGGTACTGAAGGAGCTTTTGGGTAAGTTTTTAATTGTTTACCTAAATGATATATTATTTTTTAGTTTAAAAATGGAGGAACATTTGATGCACATTCGTAAGGTGTTTGATGAGTTGAGGGAGAAACTCTTGTTGATAAATTTGAAGTGTAGTTTTCTAAAGATGGAGTTGGTGTACTTGGGATTTGTAGTTTTAGAAGAAGGTCTAAAAATGGACCTTGAGAGAGTGAAATCTATCCTTGAATGACCTACTCCAAGGAGTGCAAAAGAGGTAAGATCTTTCTATGGATTGGATAGTTTTTTTAGTAGGTTTATAAGATGTTTTAGCCTTATTTGTGGGTCATTGATTGAAACAATGAGAAGGAATAGGAAATAATTTAAGTGGACTATAGAAGAAGATAAGAGTTTTAATCTATTAAAAGAGAAAGTTACATAGCAACCTATTTTATCCCTTCCATGTGTTAACAATGTGTTTTGAGTAGACTATGATGCTAATGGTACTACAATAGGATTTGTTTTGAGCCAACAAGGTAGACCTGTTGCTTATTTTAGAGAGAAGTTGAATGATGGAAAAATAAAATATTTTAATTATGATTACATATTTTATGCTATAGTTCATGCATTAACAAAGTGGAGATTCTATCTTCTTCCTGAGGAGTTTTTTTTGTATACTAATCATCAATCTTTGCAATATTTTAATAGTCAAGGAAAATTGAACAAAAGGCATTGCATTTGAAGTGGGTTGAGTTTTTGCTGATTTATACATTTTTTTGAAACATGGGAGTGGGAAGTATAACATAGTTGTAGATGATCTTAGTACAAGACACTTTTTATTGACATAAATGCAAATCAAGTGTTGGAAATGATTGAAATGATCATAAGAACGATTGTTAGAATAATATATGGAACTAGTAAAGAATGTCCTCAATAATTGTTTTGTCATTGATGTCAAACTTGCTACTTTCAGGGATGACAATTGCTTTAGTGATCCAAATACTATCAATTAGTTGATTGTCAAGGAGGAGGCAATCAATAAGATGTAACTAGAACACCTAGAGAAAGGTTGAAGTTATGATGTTGTAATGGAGTACAAGGATCAGCTAAGCCATTGATGAAAAAGTGTATTGGATGACATACCAAAAGATATGAAGAATGAGCACACTAAAACATATCAAAGATCTAAGGTTTTAGCTAAGTCTTTTGTAAAGCAAGTTCAAGTGCTGAGCAAGTTCAAGTGTTGAGCAAGTTCAAGTGCCGAGTAAGTTCAAGTGTCGAGCAAGTTCAAGTGCCGAGCAGAATCAAGTGCCAAGAAGAACCAAGTCTCGAGTAGGTATAGGTGCCAAGTAACACAGAGGTGCTGAGCACCAGTAACTCAATAATGCTAAGTTGCTGCATTATTTAGGAAATCAAAGATTCGTCAGATCTAAGCTGACAAAGTTGTTATCTAGAAATCTATGAATTAAAAGGAAGATAAGAATGATGAGTTGGTGGCACAGAACACCATGTAGAACATTTTTAAGATACAACTGGTGAAGTTTCAAGAAGAGAACAAGATATGGGGTAGATACATTGTATCCTACCTATCCATTTTGAAACCCTAAAATTGGAGAGGGAGAATTGAGCGGTAAAGGAAAATTAGACTTCTATATAAGAAGACATAAGTTAATGAAGAAACATAGCAGAATAGAGGGGTTAGTGAGAGAGAGAGCCGTGGTCAAGCATAAAAGTGTTGGGTGACGCAACGCGCTCCCCTGCCCATAGGTGGTTAATTATGTGGTTTTCCATGTTCACTAACAGTCATGGCTTTTGGTGCAATGGAAAATGGGCCCCAAAATTGGTATAAGAGCCTGGTTTTGGCTTGGTCATGGGTTCAAATCTCCCCAGTGCCTTGCCGACCCGCGTAAGCACCTGTTATGCATGTCGAGGGGGAGATTGTTGGGTGACGCGATGCGCTCCCCTGCCCACAAGTGGTTAATTATGTGGTGTTCCATGTTTACTAACAGTCATAGCTTTTGGTGCAATGGTAAATGGGCCCCACAAAAAGCATGAAATGCTGAAGAATGTGCTAAGGAGAAGATAACACAGGAACTCTATTTGAATTGACAACCACAAGGATGATTACATTGGTAGAATGAGTAAGAAGACTCAAGGAGACGAAGCTTGAGAGGGAAACAAGCAGTCAAAGCTGAAGTGATTGAAGCCAAGCATATGGATTGAACTGAAAGAGTGATATGAAATCTGCAAAGTATGTTGTAAGTTATATCAAATCAAAAGACCATTATCATTACTTTCTAGCAATTGTAATAGTAAGATAAATCCTATGGACTTAGGTTGGTTTAACAGACATTAGACAAATCCTTTAACAGGGTGACATTCCAAGTGAATGTTCTAAAGAACTTTAACAAGGCCCATTCCTAACAGTTTGGTGAAATCCTCTAACAAGGTCACATTTAACAATGTGTTGTAAGCCTTTAACAGGATAGGCTTTTAACAGGGCATCACTTCAGAAGAGTGAGAATCAAGTAGCATGTTACAGGTGGTTTTTCCCAAATTGGGTTTCCATGTAAATCATTTTGTTATGTGTTGATCTTGAATGTTTTATCTTTGCATGTTGATTTACAGTAATTTGCTTATATGACTGATTTAAGTTTGAACAAAAGAAAAAGGTATTAATAGGGCATTTGGACCTTGAATAACTGATTCACCCCCCCTCTTAGTTATTCTAAAGAATTCTAACAATTGGTATTAGAGCCTGACTGGTGATTCAGTTTAAAGGGACTACTAGCAGAAAAGATCAAAATGCCAAAGAGAGAAGTTCCCAAGCTCAACAAAGACAACTTTGTTGCATGGAAAAGTTTTATGAAGCTACATCTTGGATCCATAGGAGATTATGCCCAAAATTCAATTTTTACTAAACATGTAGACCCAATAGGTGCTCCTACTACTGAAGACATGAAAAAAAAACAAGAACACAACTAGACAATGCTGGAAATTGCCTATGCACTCAGCTATGTTGAATTTGATGATATCAAAGGATGTGACATTGCATTCAAAATGTGGAAAGCCCTATCAGACATCTATGGAGGAGATCAAAATGTACAAAGAGCAAAAAGAGAAAGTCTTAGAGGAAAGTTTGATGACATGAAAATGGAAGAAAATGAGAATGCTGCTTAGTATGGTGCAAGAATAAAGGAAGTGGTAAGTGCAATAAGATGCTTGAATGGTCAACTGGATGAAGACATTTTTAATAGTAAGTTCTTAATGACCTTGCTCCCTATCTATGCTATTAGAGTATCAGCAATACAAGAGCTAAGATGTATACCAGGAAATAATCTAAGCTTTGAAGGTATAATAGGTAGACTCACTGCATTTGAGTTATCTAACTTTGACAACTACAAACCTAAAAATGTTGAATCTTTTTTTAAGGCCAAGTTATCACTGAAAGATGCCAAACAGGTGAAATCAAGGAAAGGAAGAAAAATGAAGTTTGTATCTAGTGACAGTAGCACTGATGAGGAAGATGTGGAACAATTGGAAGCATTGCTCGCTAGAAGATTTCACAGGGGCAAAGGAAAATTCAAAGGTAAGATGCCTATAATTTGTTTCAATTGAAATGAAGTAGGTCATATTGCTGCAAGATGTCCACAGAAAAAAGGATTCCAAGGAAGGCAACAAATACAAGAACATAAGAGATGATGACAAGAGAGATTACAGAGAAAAAGGTAAGAAGTGTTATATTGTTGAAGAAAATTCTGATGACAATGATGATGAAGTCGTTTATGTAGCTATGAAGGACCAATCTGATGAAGAAGAAGCCACAACACTGGTGACATGTATAAACAAGAATGACAGATGGATCATAGATAGTGTATGCTCACATCACATGACAGGAGACAAAAGTAAGTTTGTTAACTTTACTCAGTATGATGGAAATAATGTTAGATTTGGTAATGATGCTCCATGTCAAATCAAAGGAAAAGGTTCCATTAAGCTCACAGACCAAATTTCATGTGACAATGCATACTATGTTGAAGGATTAAACTACAATTTATTGAGTGTCTCACAATTAGGCAATATAGGTTGCAAAGTGGAATTTGAAAAAAAAACTGCAAAAATCTATGATAATGATGGTAAATTGATAGGAAAAGGAGATCAAACAAAGAGTAATTTGTTTTACCTTGATATGGATGATATTTCTTGTCTACTTGCAAAATTTGATGATGAATGGTTATGGCATAGAAGATTATGTCATGTCAACTTTGACAATCTAGTCAAAATCAATAAAATGAAGAAAGTCAGAGGTCTACCAAAATTGAAGAAGCCTGATAATATCATGTGTAAACAATGTCAGCTAGGAAAGATGACAAAGTCAAGTTTCAAAAACAAAAACTATACATCTAAAGAGATACTTGAGTTAGTTCACACTAACTTATGTGGTCCAATGGAAATACAAAGCTACAAAGGAGATAAATACATAATGTTATTTGTTGATGACTATTCTAGGATGATGACTGTTATGTTCTTAAAACAAAAATTTGATGCTTTTCAAATGTTTAAGTGGTATGTGGCCAGAGTTGAAAAGGAAACTGAAAAAAGCTTGAAATGTCTAAGATCAGATAGAGGTGGTGAATTTACATCAAATGAATTTGAGATATTCTGTAATGACAATGGAATCAAAAGACAAATGTCAACTCCTAGAACTCCCCCACAGAATGGAATTTCTGAAAGAAGAAACATTAATGATGGAAAAGAATGTTGCTCTAAAATACTGGAGAGAAGCTATAAGTGTAGTTGTTCATACACTGAACCGAGTACAAGTCAAGAAAGGTACAAATACAACACCTTTTGAATTATGGTATGGTTACTCACCAAATGTAAAACATTTCAAAGTGTTTGGTTGCAAATGTTTTATCCTTAAAGATGGTAGAAATGGAAAATTTGATGCAAAAAGTGATGAAGGTATATTTCTTGGTTACTCCACTAGAAGCAAGGCATATAAGTGTTTGAATATCAACACTAACAAAATTGTGGAAAGTGCGAATGTAAATTTTGATGAGCACACAGAAGTCCAAGTTGAAATACCAAAGAAAATGGAAGAATACAGAACCTTTGCATATTCTTATGAAGGAATGACTGCTGATGAGGATGATGTCAATCAAATTGAAAACCAACAACAAGTGTTAGTTTTAGCTGATTCACAACCAGTGAATGCCAAGTTGCATTCAGAAGTCGAGTTACAGAATGAAGAAAATGCACAATCCGATTTTGAAGACAGCATACATGATGAAGAACAACCTGACAATGAAGTGCATAGTGATCCTGAATCTAAAAGATCAAATATGGAAACAAGAACAAAGCCAAGATTATCCAAAATATGTAAAAAGACATCACCCCGCTGAATAAATAATTGGTGACAAAGATGAAAGACCAATGACAAGGAACAGACTAAGACATGAATCATGTCTGATTAGCCAATCTGAAACCAATACAGTACATGGTGCATTACTAGATGATGACTAGTATAAAGCTATGGAAGAAGAAATTGATCAAATAAGAAAAAATAAAACCTGGAGTTTGGTTCCCAAACCAAATAACAAGAATGTGATTGGCACCAAATGGGTATTCAGAAACAAACTAGATGAGAATGGTGAGATTACCAGAAATAAAGCCAGATTAGTATGCAAGGGTTATGCTCAAGAAGAAGGAATAGACTATGGTGAAACATTCGCTCCTGTTGCTAGAATGGAAGGAGTAAGAACTTTACTTGCATATGCTGCCTACAAAGATTTCAAAGTCTATCAGATGGATGTAAAATCCACCTTCTTAAATGGTATACTAGAAGAAGAAGTCTACATTGAACAACCAGAAGGATTTGTTGATGAAAACAACAGGAATATGGTGTGTAAGTTACATAAAGCATTCTATGGTTTGAAACAAGCACCTAGAGCATGGTATGAGAGACTTCACAAGTATCTAGTGCAAACTGGATTTGAAAGAACTAATGATAACAACGACATGTACATCAAAGCTAAAGAAGGTAAAGACATTATTGTATCTAAAAATTTTGTGGATGACATAGTGTTTGGTGGTAAGGAAGAACTTTGCAAAGGCTTTGCTTACAAAATGAAACATGAATTTGAGATGTCTATATTTGGAGAAATCAAATTTTTTTTTGGATTGCAAGTACATCAACTCAAACATGGAATATTTATTACACAATCAAAATACATCAAAGAAATTCTTAAAACATTTGGATTGGAGGAATCCAAACCATTCAGCACACCAATGGCCACAGGAAATAAGCTATCCAAAAATGATGAGTCAGTTGAAGTCAATCAAACAATGTACAGATCCATGATTGGGAAACTATAATATGTTGTACATAGTAGACCAGACATAGCATTAGCAGTTGGAATAGTGGCTAGGTTCTTTGCTAATCCTAAATAAAATCATCTCATAGCAGTAAAAAGAATAATGAGATATCTCAAAGGGACTGATGACTTTGGTCTATACTACAAAAAGAATGGAAAATTTGAACTCAATGCATATACAGATGCAGACTGGGGAGGAAGCATTGATGACAGAAAAAGCACAAGTGGAGGTGCATTATTTTTAGGCAAAAGGTTGGTTACCTGGACTAGCAAGAAACAAACATGTATATCCTAGTCCATTGCAGAATTAGAATATGTGGTAGCTGCAGTCAATTGTACAAACATTGTATGGATCACACATCTATTGAATGGAATGAAAGAAGAAGTAACAAAACTGGTGATATTGTATTGTGATAATACAAGTGCTATAAACATATCCAAAAATCTAGTGATGCATGTAAAAACCAAGCATATTGCAATCAAGTATCATTATGTCAGAGAATTGGTAGAAGACAAACAAGTGAAGTTGGAATACATTCACACAAAGGAACAAACTGCAGATATCTTCACCAAACCATTGCCCAAGGATGCCTATGACTATCTTAGAGGCAAGCTGGGGTTTATACCCCTAAGTCAAGCAGTTTAAGGCAACAAGGAAGCTGCCTTGCATTAATAGGAATAAATCATTGAAATATTAATAGGTTGATGCAAAGGATGATAGCAGGAACATAAACTCCAAATCAGTCACAAGCATGGTGACAGAGGGAGAAAAACAAAAAGAAGCCAAAGCTTATATTTTGCATAATAAAGATGCTACATCTTTGGCATTTATGTCAAAGAGGAAGAAATATGCAAAAAATTGATCAATGCAAAGAAAGAGGGAGATATATGATATCAGTAGTGAAAATGCAGCAAGCTAACGTATACAATCTTAGTGGTAACTGAATTGATTACTTGATCAGTTTGGTTTGCCATCAATACCAAAGAGGGAGATTATTGGAAATGATTGAAATGATCATCAGAACAATTGTTGGAATAATATATGGAACTAGTAAAGAATGTCCTCAATCATTGTTTTGTCATTGATGTCAAACTTGCTACTTGCAGGGATGACAATTGCTTTAGTGATCCAAATACTATCAATTAGTTGATTGTCAAGGTGGAGGCAATCAATAAGATGTAACTAGAACACCTAGAGAAAGGTTGAAGTTATGATGTTGTAATGAAGTGCAAGGATCAGGTAAGCCATTGATGAAAAAGTGTATTAGATGACATACCAAAAGATACGAAGAATGAGCACACTGAAACATATCAAAGATCTAAGGTTTTAGCTAAGTCTTTTGTAAAGCAAGTTCAAGTGCCAAGCAAGTTCAAGTGCCGAGCAAGTTCAAGTGCCAAGCAAGTTCAAGTGTCGAGCAGAATCAAGTGCTGAGAAGAACCAAGTGTCAAGCAGGTATAGGTGCCGAGTAACACAGAGGTGCCAAGCACTAGTAACTCAATAATGCTGAGTTGCTGCATTATTTAGGAAATTGAAGATTCGTCAGATCTAAGCTGACAAAGTTGTTATCTAGAAATTTGTGAATCAAAAGGAAGATAAGAATGATGAGTTGGTGGCATAGAACACCATGTAGAATGTTTTTAAGATACAACTAGCAAAGTTTCAAGAAGAGAACAAGATATGGGGTAGATACATTGTATCCTACCTAATCCATTTTGAAACCCTAAAATTGGAGAGGAAGAATTGAGCAGTAAAGGAAAATCAGACTTCTATATAAGAAGACATAAGTTAATGAAGAAACATAGCGGAATAGAGGGGTTAGTGAGAGAGAGAGAGCCGTGGTCAAGCATAAAAGCATGAAATGCTGAAGAATGTGCTTAGGAGAAGATAACACAAGAACTCTTTTTGAATTGATGACCACAAGGATGATTGCATTGGTAGAATGAGTAAGAAGACTCAAAGAGATGAAGCTTGAGAGGGAAACAAGCAGTCAGAGCTGAAGTGATTGAAGCCAAGCATAAGGATTGAACTGAAAGAGTGATATGAAATCTGCAAAGTATGTTGTAAGTTATATCAGATCAAAAGACCATTATCATTACTTTCTAGCAATTGTAACAGTAAGATAAATCCTATGGACTTAGGTTGGTTTAACAGCCATTAGACAAATCCTTTAACAGGGTGACATTCCAAGTGAATGTTCTAAAGACCTTTAACTAGGCCAATTCCTAATAGTTTGGTGAAATCCTCTAACAAGGTCATATTTAACAGTGTGTTGTAAGCCTTTAACAGGGCATCACTTCAGAAGAGTGAGAATCAAGCAGCATGTTACTGGTGGTTTTTCCCAAATTGGGTTTCCACGTAAATCATTGTGTTATGTGTTGATTTTGAATATTTTATCTTTGCATGTTGATTTATAGTAATTTGCTTATATGACTGATTTAAGTTTGAACAGAAGAAAAAGATATTAATAGGGCATTTAGACCTTGAATAACTGATTCACCCCCCCTTCCCCCCCCCCCCCCTCTCAGTTATTCTAAAGAATTCTAACAATCAAGATGGTTGGGTTCAAGAAACTCAAGAATTTGTCTATAGAGTATCCTAATTTTGGTGAAGCTTGGAAAGCTTGTACAAAACCTATTACACTTGACATGATAAAGTTCATAATCCAAGATGGTATATTGTTTAAAGAAAGGTAGTTGTGCATTCCCAAAAGTTCTAAGAGGGAGAATCTCATCAAGCATATGCATAGTGGAGGATTGGCTGGACATTTTGGGAGAGAAAAGACCATTTCTTTGGTTTCTGAGAATTATTATTGGCCATAGTTGCACCAAGATGTGAAGAAGTTTGTGCAGAGTTGTAGACTATGCCAAATGGCAAAAGATGTGAAGCAGAATAGTGGTTTGTATCAACCATTACCTATACTAGAGAGGTTGTGGGAGGATGTCAACATGGATTTCATTCTTGGTTTACCAAGGATACAATGTGGGCATGATTCCATAGTTGTTGTGTTTGGAAGATTTTCAAAAATGCCACATTTCATTCTCTACAAGAAGACAAGTGATGTTGTTCATGTGGCAGAGTTTTTTTTTAGAGAAGTGGTGAGACTACATGGTTTTCCAGAGTATAGTTTGAGATAGAGATACTAGGTTTGTTGGGTATTTTTGACATACATTATCGAATGAATTAAAGAAAGACTTGAAGTATAGTTGATCACATCATCCACCTACTGATAGACAAAAAAAAGTTGTGAATCAAAGTTTGGGGAATTTTCTGAGATGTTTAGTTGGAGATAAGCCAAAAAGATGGGATCTAATTTTACCCAAGGCATAATTTGCATATAATAATTCTATCAACAACAGTACTAGTAAACCATCATTCTAGATTGTATATGAGAGCAATCCAAGAAATGCTTCTAAATTAAGGTAATTAGATAAAGGAGAAATAAGTAGTGTTGAAGATGAAGAATTTGTTGAACATTTGAATAATACCCATGAGGAGGTGAGGAAACACATTATTAAGATGAGTACGCAATATAAAACTAAGGAAGATGTAAAAAGGAGGTATAAAAATTTTTAGATTGGAGATAAAGTCATGGTTCATTTGAGAAAGGAGTGTTTTCTAGTGGTACATATAACAAGCTAAAAATGAATAAGTTTAAACCATGCAAGATAGTGAAGAGACATTATTCTAGAAATGCTTATAAAGTGGAGTTGTTTATTGAATTGAATATTTCACCAGTATTTAACATTTTATATTTGATATAGTATTATGAAGGAGGTGATGGAGATGAAGTTGCATAAGTACAATGGAGTATTATAGTAGCTTGTTTGGCTACAAAGAAGATTAAGGAGATATAAGACAGTCATGTTGGAAAAGCACAAGGAATAGAACTTTTGAAGAGTACCTATCCAAATGGAAAGGGAGGTTAGTAGAAGATTCATCATGGCTAGCAAGGGAGGAGGTTAACCACCTTGGTTTTCCTCTAAACACCTAAAATGTGATGGTGTCACTTCTCAAATTACCTCAGGTATATGATGTGGTGTAAGATCAATCTTGCATCACCCAAAAATATTTGTTTTTTGTTTCTTGAATAAGGGTTGTCTCAGTGCAGAGTTATTTTTTATGAGGTTTTCTACTTAGTAAATTATCCATACAAGCTCAAAATTTCTTAAATTTTAGACGTGGATGTTCGTCTTGGATATACTAGCCTACCAATTGAGGCTCAATACCACATCATGATTATTTTTGAAGTTATTGGGGATTTTTAGTATGTAATTTTGGTATAAAAATTCTAGGGTCATTATTGAAAACCTTAGAGGTCATAGATAGGCTCCAAAATAGGGTTGAATGGAGCTTGGGTGATTCAAGTCTTGCTGATAAGAAGTTGGTGATTCCAAAAAGTGGTTATAATAGCCAATTAGAGCAACAGTTTGACAACTATGGCCTTCCAAAGTTGGGCTGACCAAAATTTCCAAAATAAGTGTCAAAGGTGTATTAGGCTGATGCTATATAATTTTAGAGTTAGTTGGTCTCAAGCATTAGGGTTTTATGTCTAGAAACTTCCCTAGTAGTGTAAAAATGCCTATTTAATGAATGCACATGCATTGTCTAAGACAACTCTAGGTGATAGTTCATTGCTTTGTGTTGCAAATTGTTGTAAGGAATTCACCCATGTGGGTTTTGATATCATATTTCAAAATTCTAGAGTTCCATATTTGTGGCAATAATAAGAAGCCCATATTTTGTTTTCACCAATTGCTATTGTTATGTGCTTGTGGTATTAAGGGGAGCACCCTTCATCAAAAAATCAACTTCCAAAAGTATCCATCACCATGAATTATTCAAAGAAAAACCATTGCAATACATATACGCAAGCCTTCAAATCTGTAGCCACAACCAATCAATCAATATGCACCAATATGAACCCATACATCCCATGTCATGCTTCCAACCTTCACAAATGCTACCTTGGTTAACTTGTCTTTTCGGTCTTGCATCTGTAGACACCTAAAAACCTTTAGAAAATAAAGTATTTTTATTTTCTCAAAAAGTCCTGATGACATCATCATTTATTAATTAATTATTTATTTAATTAATTAATTAATTTTTATGCCATTAAATCCCTTTATCTTAATTAAAAATATTTAATTAAGGAATCCCCCCCAAAAATGTTTAAATCTTATTTAAACATTATTTCCTTATTTATTAATTATTTAATTAATAAATTGACCAAAAAACCCAAAATAAATAAAAAATTTATTTTTTGCCCAAAACTTGGCCAATTTCCTTAAGACCACTAACCTCTTCCAAAATCTTCTAATCCTTCTTTAATTTTAATTAAAGGCTAATCCCATCATTTCCTACCCCTAATCCCAACTCAAAATATTTAATTAAGATTAAATATTAATCCTCATGTTTATTAAAAAAGTTTTAATAAATATCTCCTCAACCCAAACCCTTGAAATAAATAAAACTTTATTTATTTCCTAAAAATCTAATTTATCCTCATCCTAAGAAGTTCTAAACTCTTCTAGAAAGTCTTCATCCTCATCTTAGGAAATTCTAGACTATTCTAGAAAGTCTTTATCCTCATCCAAAGTCTAGACTCTTCTAGAAGATCTCTTTAAACCTAATCCTAATCCCCTCCTAACCTTGTCACATTCCCTAAACATGGGTTAAGAATTACTAACCCAAGCCAAAGTTAACAAATATCTCCTCCTTCACCCACCCTCATTAAATGCCATCCACTTGCCTATCCCTAAGTTAATCCTAAACCATCCTAATCCATCCTCTAATCATTTGCACAAGCCTAAGCAAGCTTAAAACCCTCCTAATCAAGTCCAAGTCAAAATTGCTCTCATCACTCTCAAAATATCTCAACCATAAAACTTTATGAAGCCCACTAGGCCATAAATGACTCTTCCAAGCCCTTTTATTGCTCTTACAAGTCATTATGAGGGTCTTTATGAATATTTTATCCCTTGAGCCTCCTTTGTTGACTCATCCTTCCCCTTTCCTCCATCCTCTCACCATGTGACATGTGTCACTCCTTGATTAGCTGTAAGGAAGCACAATCCATGTGCTCTCCTCTCATGCAATCTGAGCCCTCCATGAGCTTTTTCCCATCCTTGCATCTTAGTCCTCAATCCCTCAAGCCTCTTGCCTATAAATTGGATCCTTCCCCTTTGCAAAATAACACAATCCATGAAGTAAAGTCATAATTCTATTTTGAGAAGCCATTTTACATCAAAACCATACACTCACACCTAAATTCCAACTCCATTTGAAGCCCTTTTTGAAGCATAAGCTTGAGCATACATCCTATCTATTTAGACAAAGCTACTCAACAAGAGAGCTTCTCATTGAGAGAGCCCATTAATGGCTCATATTCTCAATTGAGAGTTCATCTTAGTCTATCTTGAAGTTTATGAATTTTGTTTAGTTTGTAGAAGCTTTATTTAAATTTGGTTTCTATTAGCATACTAACATTGCTCATATACATTTTGGCACGCCCGGTGGGACCCCGCATGGGTCATCTTCATTAGCTTTTTTAGTCAAGTTTTCTATGTCATTTGCTGATTTTGGCTAATTTTGCTTGTTTTTGTGATTGGTAGGATTGTATAAATTGATTTTGTAGGTCCACATGAGCATGAAGAAGACAAAGGAACTCATAGTATATCTCATAGTATTTGCAGATTTTTCAAGCTTATAGGTGGACAAAGAACTTGGAATTCTTCTTCCTCTTCTTGTCTATATTCTTCTTATTCCATCTACTTCTTCTTCTTCTTCTTGAGGGAGATCTTGGCCATTTTTTTTAAGGAAGCAAAATCATACACACTTCTTTTTAGTGCTTAAAATGAACCCCCAAATCATACTTAAATCCATTAAAAACTAAAAATTTGCCAAAAAAAAAATCTTTTAACAAATGAAACTAAACCAATCCAATCATTTGCATCCTTGCAACATCAAGGTTTTAGATGCATTCATGCAAAGTTAGGAACACTTCATTTTTGGGAATTTAAAAAGAACTTCAAGTTTCCATTTCAAAAGGTTCAAAATCAACACTAAGTGCACACTAAAATCTAAATCAAACTCAAAGCATCAATCAAGGATAAAATGAACCTCATTTGCAAATATTTTAAAGTTCTTTTAAAAATCTCATGAAAACTAAGAGTCCTAAGTGGTTGCCAAAATTGTCCTAAAAAACTTTGTTATTTGTTCCAAACAAATGTCTTGTTGCAAAATCTTGAATGTTTCTTAGGTTTTTCATGCATCAAAACAATCTAGGAATATCATTTTTGGGGCTTAAAATATGCAAACTATAACACAAAATCTTGAATGAAAACCAAAGTCCAAAGAGTCATTTTCACTTTTGAGTCCAAAACAATCTTGAATGATCTAAGGTTAAAACAAAGCACTTCAAAGTTCTTAAAACAACACACAAAATCTCAATCTTGAATGCTCAAAGGAAAAAACTTGAATGTTTAACCACTTGTCTTTGAATGCATGTTGCTAAAATCACTCTTGAATGCCATGGATTAAAATCAAATTTTCCTTGAATGCATGATTAAAACAACAAATCCAATCTTGAATGCCAAGGATCAATTAACCATTGCAATATCAAACACTTCATTTGGAGCTTCTAAAAATTGAACAAAACAAATCTCTTTTCCACATGCAATCTAGGTAAAGTTTGATTTTTGGACATTTAAGAAACTTTTTAAAGTTAAAATACAAATTTGCAAAAATCAATTTGAGTAGTTCCTTGGACTCACCTCTTTTCTAATCACCCATCAAATATTAACCATTGGTTGCAATCTTAGCGCCATTTATGGGGATGGGTCTACTTAAAAAAGGTGTTGAATGTTCCACAATCTAACTCACTCACTTGGTCTTTGAATGTTTGCTTTAACTTTATCAAAATTCTTAAATGATCAGAACTCTAGATTAAATCGATCACACTTCAAGTTTGGGCACTAAAATTGAACAACAACTGACGTGGAGAGCCTCCGGGCACGTGCTTGAAATCGAATCTCACACACTTTTGTTTTGGGCTTAAAACAAACTCACACTCAATCTTGAATGCCTTAAAGAAAATTAATTGATACTTGACGTGGAGGGCCTCTGGGCGCGCGAGTTTGCTTTTGTTGACCCTAACTCTTCTTATTGTTTGCATTCTTTGATTGATTTACTTTTTTTGGCACTTCAAGTTGGAATTGAACATTGTCTCTTAAACATGAGTGCTTGCAAAGTCTAGATTAGCACACATAAGAGTCAGTTGGTAAAAGAACAAGCGTGTTTTTTAGCCCAAGGTCATCCAAGTCTTCTCTCCCCTTGTTGTCTTTTGAGGCCATCTTGGGTGCATAAGATTAGGATCCAAAACCTTGTTTCTTTTTAAGAGGCCTGGTTGGGGATTTCATCACCCCTTGGATGACCTCAACTCCAGCATTCTGGCAGAGTATAAGAATCGGGAGGTGAATTGAAAGACACCTCTCTTGGGATCAAGATTTTGTCACTCAAGCTAAGCCTCAAGGAACTTTATACCCTTGAGAAGTGAAAGAGGAGAAGTGGGTTACCGCTCCTCTCGGCTGTGTGACATCTTTTTGGTCTCATCTACGGATTTGGGCCTCACATACCTTGGGTATATCGAGGACTCCTTAGCTAAACCAACTGTCAGCCTTGTAGACAACCATCTAGGATGTTAATGTGTTTGAGGTGACTGATCGAGACATTTGTCGAACATACACACTCCTTGGCGCAAGTATCACTTTCTGAGAATCAAAAACTTCTATCTAGTTGTTTCTATCTATTGCTTAATCATTTATTTGTTGAATGAATGTTTGCCAAACTTGGCCAATCCTAGCTTAGGGCATACTTAGCGTTGTCACTGCCTATTCCAGAAGTTGAACGAGTTGAAGCAAAACAACCAAGATCTCTCAAAGCCAAGCAGATTTAGGAATTGATGTCAGAGCAACCCAAATCCAAACAGAAGTTCCACAAAGTTAAACTCAAACCATCTCTAGCATACGAGGAACTTTCAGCCAAGAGAAAAGAAATAACACCAAGCCCACGAATTGCCAAACTCCACAAAATAGAGGAAAAAGCTACCAACGAAGAACTTCAAGAGGCCTGGTTAGAGCACAACATCAAATTTAGCCAACATCCAGGAGTTAATCCTGCTTATGCCTTACCAACTAGGCGTGATTTCTATGATTAGACACCCTTGTTTCTCCACGTCTTCTTGGATAAGCTTCACTTTAGAGTCATCTTTGTAGAAAGGCCAACCATCTTAGGTTATCCCCTTAAGCATTATTAGCTCATCCATCTCATTTAGAATCAAACCATCTAGCCAGCAATCAAAACCTCACATCCAAGCCTTCAAAATTGTTGTCATTTTTGCCAAAAGTTTGCACTCCTAAAATCGTCCAAATCCATCAATCTCACCAAGGTTATCCCTTTGATAGAGCTTTGTCTAGGGTAATCCAGCTTTGTCACTTGTTATCCCTCATCACCTTGAGCTAAAGGTTGGGATCCACAAGTGGTCAATCTCGTGTTCTTCCAAAAGGATCATCAGTCTATCCTTAAGTTGACACAATCACCACCAAGCTTGCACATAGGAAAGTAGACCTTTCGTGCTTTGGCAACATATCTTTGAAGTTAGAATCTCCAACCCAATCCTCCTTAGGTTTTGTCATATAGCTTTGCCTTAACCTAGTAAATTATTTTCATAGAGAAGCCTTCCCCCTTTTGCATCCATCAACATTATTGCATCTCATCCCTAGGAGCATTTTTCATGCCACCCGTCACTCGCTTAGCCAAGAAGAAAGAAACAATGGAGCCCTATCATTTGGATCGAACAGCCTCACCCCCCTTGAGCACTCAGCCATCCTTCATCCCAGAGAAAGCTATGCCATCATCTACTAACATTGAAGCTTTCATGAACCAACCAGGAAATGCAGTGTTGGTAAATGCCATTATAGACAAGAACAAAGAGACAATCATGGCTAATTTTTGAAGGGACATTGTAGGAACCTTTGACTTTGGAAGACCCCCTCCATTATCAGATCCATCTCACCCATTGTTTGGGCAGCTACCACCACCCATAGGCTCTTATGATCCAAATTATCCTCAATATATGCCAAAAGAAGAGCCTCCAGCCAATCCATATGATCCAACAGACCCAAACATACCATCATCCACCCAAGTTGAAATCTCCATGCCACAAGTCAACCCAGCCACCACCACTCCATCCTTGGTTCATACCTCTCCACTCTGAATCCCCTTTACCCAAAACACCTCACCATTCACCCCCTTCACTATTGCTGCTGCTGCTCCCCAACCCAACCTTCCAAATCCACCCATCTCCCAAATCAGTGCTAGCATCTTTGGCCAACCTCAGAAATATACAACAGGGATGCCACCCATGGGGCCAAGTAATCAACCTTTCATTACCCCCATCTTGTTCACTGCAGCCCAAAGCACAATCCCATCATTTCCATTAGGTCTTGGGAGCTCAATACCATTAGCCACAAATCTACAAGCTACTACCCTCACTCCACAAAGCTATCAAATCCCACAAGCTACTACCAATTTTCTACCAAGCTCCCAAGTGACCCCAGCCCCTGCCACCACTCTACCAAGCTTCCAAATCCAACCACAAAGCTATGAAACCCCATCAGTTCCATTCCCAAGCTTTCAATTCCCACCACCTCCACCACTAACTAATCCATTACCTCCAATTACCAACTACTTTTCAATGCCACTTCTACGAGGTAATCCACCACCCCAACCAACCACCAATTATTTGCAAGAACCATCCCAAATGGGGGCACAACCCACATATATTGGTCAAACCCCACAAGCCCCCCGATCCTTTCCCCAAGCCTCACAACCATCTTATACTTTACCTCCACAAAGCAATCCATTTATCCCACAGCTAGCTTATGTTCCTCAATCCCAACCTCAAATCCCATATCAACAGCAAGCCTCACAACACATGCAGCAATATGCGCCACCTCCCCCTCAGCAACCTGTCATCCACCATGCAGCTTCCCAAACAATGTACAATCCCTATCAGCAAATCCCTCATAGCCATCCATATTTAGTGGCCCCATACAGCACATACCTACCTCAAGGAACTCCTACATTGGGGGCACCCTAGCCATCACCTATCAATTCAGAATGGGAGCAAATGAAGATAGCTCTGAAAGCCATCCAAGAAGGGAATGATCCGAAGACATTCAAGTTTGAGAATGTGTGTCCTTACCCATTTGACAGATCCATTACCATGACACCATTTCCCAAACACTTTGAGGTACCCAAATTTGACAAATTCAGAGGAAAAGGAGACCCTATCATACATATCAAAGAATTTTACATGCACTGCCAGGACGTGGCATACAATGATGTCTTCCTCTTGCGCCTTTTTCCCAAAAGCTTGGCTGGACCAGCTCTTGAATGGTTTTATAGAATCCCCTATGGCACAATTAAAAACTTTGCTGAATTATCTGAGGCATTTGTAGCCCAATATGCCCATCTTGTTGAAACAAAGCTATCAATAGTTGACCTTGTCCACACTAAGCAAAAAGGTGGAGAAAGCCTTGCTGAATACCTACAAAGATGGCAAACCCTTACCACCCGCATATCCTGCACCTTGCCAGAGTGCCATGTGGTGAAAATGTTTATTGATAATGCCCATCCTAGCTTGGCTCACCACATGACCATGAACTGTTTGCAGACCTACAAAGATATCAAAGAGAAAGGAATGCTCCTTGAGCAAGGACTCATTAAAGATGGTGTGGTCAAGATTTACAAGGAAGCCAACCAAAATCAATCACATTCCAATGACAAGTCTAGGTATTGGAACAAAAACAAGCATGTTGCAACAGATGGCATCACTGACACCAGACATGTGAATATTGTTGGTCCTTCTCAAAACCTGTCCAACCCACCATATCAACCAAACAATCAACAAGCTATCAAAACCACAATCCAAGACCCAACTTTGAAGGGTCTAGCAATCAAGCTAATGCCATCAATGTAGCTGCAGGACAAAAGCCTAGATTCCAACCTACACCTAGAAACTATACACCCCTTGGTGAGCCATTGGATGTCATTTTTGAGAAATTAGTCAAAGAAAACCTCATCAAATTTCCTCCTACCCAGCAAATTGACCCAAGCCAATCCAAAGATGCATGGTACAAAGATAATGAGTACTGTAAATTTCATAGGGTAAAAGGTCACACTACCCTCAGATGCATGAAACTGAAAGACTATGTGTGGGACCTCATTGATCAGAAGGAAATCACTGTTGGTGCCCAAACCTCTCCCAATGCAGGCTTACAGATCTATCAAAATTCTTTTCCTCCACACCACAACCAAAATCCTGGAAAAGCACCTATCCAAACCAACAATAACAACACCAACAACCGTTAGCCAAACCAACAGCATGGGAAGAACAATGACCACACTTCATCCTATATAGACTATGGTAGCCTTATAGGTTGTATATCCGAGAAAGAGCCTTTTGTCAATGTTATCAATATCCAAGGACCAAATAATGAGTGTGCAGTCACCACTCGAAGAGCGCGATTTAATATCGCAAGCCCACCCATTCCACCAGCACCATCAGCTCCATCAAAAAGCCAGTACAATATCTTGCAACACCTTGGGAACATGCCAGCCCAAATCTCAATTTTAGACCTTCTTCGCACTAGTCCTGTGTACAAGAACATCCTTGACAGTGCTCTCATAGAATCCCGTGTCCCTTCAGATATCAATGCTATTGATTTTTGTAATCTTGTTGGACACCTATCCTCCTCATGTGCCCTATCTTTCAAGCCCACCGACATACCCGTGGTCGAGCCAGATCACACCCTTCCGCTTCGCATAGCCATCATGGTATCCAACTTTGCTGTGAAAAGAGTAATGATAGATAATGGATCAGCCTTGAATATTTGCACCCTAAAATTCATAAAACAAGCTGGGTATACTGAGGCAGATATCATTAGTGAGGTTATCACCATCAAAGGTTATGACAACTTGGAAAGAACCATAGAAGGAACTATTTTGCTGCCAATCAAGGTTGGGCCAGTCATCCAAGAGACACTCTGCCATGTTATTGATCTAAACCTACCATTTAACATCCTCCTCGGTCGCTCATGGATTCATGCCATGAAAGCCGTTCCATCCACTTAACATCAGTGCGTCAAATTTTTGCATCAAGGCACTGAGGTAACCATCCATGTCGATCCAAAACCCTTTGCTTACTACAATGCGGTTGAAGCTTCATATACAAACCATTGCCCTGGAATTGATATCGGCACATCCATCGCCAGCTCATCCCACACTTATAATGACCCAAAAACCATCCTCGCCTCTACCCTGTCTACCGTGAAGATCAATAACAAAGGTTGTGGAGAGTATAGTCTGTCGGATGCATTTGCTGTCGGGGCACTCCCACTTGATCCACATGCCCATGGACGACCGACATATCACAAAGCTAAGGAGATTCCACCTCCTCGATACAAATAGTTTGGCCCAACAACCTTTGTATCCTCAAAAATCCCTCTTCATGAGGAGCTCACTCCAGATATCATCAAATGGTTACATAAGGATGCACCTCAAAGAAATCAAGCACACCTTGATCACTTCAGCCAAAAGTATCCCCAACAACATAAGCTCATCACTGACAAATGGAACTATCAAGGTGGTGGTCTAGGACCAGAAGAAAGAGGCATGCAGTGCCCCATCGACGCACACAAGTGGGAATCGAAGTCAGGTCTTGGCTTTGGCATACCCACAACTGGGGGCACCAATGAGAACAGTCACGCTTTTTTGAACATTCACCGCAACCTTGTCGAAATTGAAGACATTCCTGAGGAGGTTGAAAAGAGATCCTACGATGATATCCTAGACCAAATCTCCCTCGGAGACTCTGTTCTCCAAGAACTATCCATCCACCTCATTGACCTACCACTCGCCCATCCACAACTCATAGATTGGGACCAACCAAGTGTCATACACATCGATGAGTTCACACCAGAGGAGGCACTTCTAAGATTCATGGGAGCTGAAACTCCTCACAAGAAAACAAAGCCAGATTCTGCCTATATCTACAAGCTAGATCCCAAGGGGTATTTTGGAGAAAATCCCCAACCTAGTTTCGATACACCCAAAACTGGAACTAAGGTGAATCTGAGACTAGCTAAGGCAATGAAGAGAACCCCTCAGCAAGAAAATCCAGAGCCACAAGAAGAACATGAGGATTTAGCATTGCCTCCTCAAGATAATCGACCAGAGGTGTCTTCTATTCTAGTTGAGGATACTCGAGAAGTCAACATTGGTTCTTCAGAGATCCCTAGACTTGTTCACATTGTTGCATCCCTATCACAAGACCAAGCTGATCTCCTCTTTGAAGTCTTAAGAGAAAACATTGGTAGATTTGCATGGTCATATCAGGACATGCCAGGGCTTGATCGAAAGCTTGTAGTTCATCATCTTGCAGTCGATCAAAAGATCAAGCTCGTCAGACAAAAGCTTAGAAAAATGCACCCCAAGGTGGCATTATTGGTCAAAGCTGAATTATAAAGAATGTTAGCTGCTAAGGTTATCTGACCTATTGACTATTCAGAGTGGATCTCCAACATGGTCCCCATCACTAAGCCTTCTGGTGACATCAGAATCTGCACTGATTTCAGAGATCTTAACAAAGCTTGTCCAAAAGATGATTTTCCCTTGCCCAACATAGATATGATTGTAGATCTTACAGCTGGACATGAAATTTTGTCCCTCATGGATGGATTTTCTGGGTATAATCAAATCAAGATTGCAGAAGAGGATCAACATAAGAGATCGTTCACTACCCCTTGGGGAACCTTTTGCTACAACATGATGCCTTTTGGCCTAAAGAATGTTGGGGCTACCTATCAAAGAGCTATGCCAGCCATTTTTCATGATCTCATCCATAGCATTTTGGAGGATTATGTGGATGATATCTTGGTCAAGTCTCATACCTTCATGGATCATCTTGCTAACCTGGAGAAAGTCTTTGATAGGTTAGCCAAATATCATCTCATGCTGAATCCCAAGAAATGTGTCTTTGGGGTCACATCTGGCAAGCTTCTAGGCTTCATAGTTTCTAAACGAGGTATAGAGATCAACCCCAAGAAGGTCAAGGCTATCTTAGACATGCCTCCTCCCCAGACACTGTGACAGCTTCACTCTCTTCAAGGAAAGCTCCAATCTGTTCAGCACTTCATCTCCCAGCTTGCAGATAAGTGTACACCATTTTCACATTTACTGAAGAAGGATGAGAACTTCAAGTGGGATCCTTTATGTCAGCGCAGCTTCGACCATCTCAAGCAGTATCTCATCAATCCCCCTATCTTGGTTCCACCAGTTCCTGGTCGTCCCTTGATTTTTTACATATCAGCAACACCTACTACTCTAGGGGCACTTCTAGCATAGCTTGATGACTACAACAAAGAAAGAGCCATCTACTACATCAGTAGAACCCTAGTTGGTTATGAACTCAATTACACTCCTATGGAAAAAGCTTGTTTGGCAGTTGTTTTCTCAACTCAAAAGCTTCACCATTACATGCTAAGTCATACCATCCAACTAGTCTCCAAGATTGACCCTCTCAAGTATATGCTCTCTAGAACAGCACTTACAGGCCATTTGGCCAAATGGGTTATGCTCCTTAGTGAATTTGACATCCAGTATGTGGATAGAAAGGCAATCAAAGGGCAAGCTATAGCAGATCACCTAGCTGATGCACCTCTAATAGATTCTTATCCGTTGATCACAGAATTTCCAGATGAGCATATCTGTCTAATTGAAGAACAACCCCCATGGAAACTTTATTTTGATGGCTCATACACATCTCATGGATCAGGGGTAGGAATATTGTTGGTCACGCCTCAAGGAGATTACATTCCAAAAGCCTTCAAGCTACAATTCCCTAGCACCAACAATATAGCTGAATATGAGGCCCTCATAGCAGGATTAAAGATAGCTGGAGAATGGAACATTGCTGATCTACAAATCTTTGGTGATTCTCAGCTCATCATCAAGCAAGCCCTAAATGAATATCAAACCAAAGATGAAAAGCTATTACCCTACAAAGAGCTAGTTGATCAGCTAACCCAACATTTTACAAAGCTTCAGTTTACACAAGTGCCTCGAATACAAAACAAAGCAACAGATGTTATGGCTACTATAGGCTCACTCTTGGAAATTCCCCAAGCAGCTACACAGTATGAGTTTTTAGTGGAGCAGCTCCTCACACCCGCCTATGCGAATGAGGATTCAAACTGTGTTTGTATCTTGGTTGGTCCCCAATCCCCTTGGTACCATGAGATTCACACTTACCTTAACGATGGTATCATATCCCCTCACCTCACACGTACCCAATGCCAGAACCTCATCCAAAAATCATCCCGCTATGTTATCATAGCCAATACCCTATATCGTCGGGGTTATCACGATACTCTCTCTCGATGTTTAGACCAAAATGAGGCCGCGATGGTGTTAAAGGATGTACACTCTGGACTTTGCGGTGCCCACATGAGTGGTATTGTCCTAGCGCGACAAATCCTTAGAGCAGGCTACTATTGGCCTACCATTAAAGAAGATTCCTATGACTTTGTCAAAAAGTGTCTCCCATGTCAGCAGCATGCAAATCTTGTGCACGCTCCAGCACAGGATCTACAGCCTATTGCACCACCTTGGCCTTTCACTTGTTGGGGCCTTGATCTAGTTGGAACTATCACACCCCTCTCTTCTGATGGACATAAATGGATAATAATCGCTACAGACTATTTCACTAAATGGGTGGAAGTAGTCCCCCTAGTCTCAGCTACAAGAGTTCAGGTCTCCAAGTTCATCTTGTACCACATTGTTTGCGGCTTCGGCATCCCATCCACCATCTTCACCGGCCACGAAGGTAACTTTGAAAATCTCAACATGGAAGAATTATGCACTTCCCTCCGCATCCATCACCACTTTTCTAGCCCATATTTCCCACAAGGTAATGGCCAGGCAGAGGCAACTAACAAAACCCTCCTCAAAATCCTAAAGAAAGTTGTCAATGATTCCGACCGTGATTGGCACCTACAAATAAATCCAGCCCTATGGGCCTATCGAACTTCCTTCCGTACATCCACAGGCACAATTCCATACTCCCTAGTCTATGGTGCTGAAGTGGTACTACCTATAAAGGTTGAACTTCCCTCCTTGCGCATATCTTTGCAAGGGAAAATATCAGATGAAGAATATAGAGTAGCTCAGCTCACCCAGCTAGATCTCTTAGACGAGAAGCGACAAAAAGCCTATGATCATCTCACAGTATATCAAACTCGTCTCAAAAGGAATTTCAACAAGAAGGTGCTTCCATGAAACTTTCAGCCAGGTGACATGGTCCTTAAAGAAAACATGAAAGTCCAAGCAGATCGAGAAAAGAAAGGCAAGTTTGAACCTACATGGCTTGGTCCTTATGTTGTCACTGCTTCCTTTGGCTCCAGAGCCTATCAGCTATCTACACTGGAAGGAGAACTCTTGAATGATCCTACTAACATCATTCATCTCAAGAAGTTCTATGCTTGAAGATCCTTGGTATACCTAGCTTTTGAAAAATACAAAAAAATAATAATAAAGAGAAATAAGCGTCCAATGGTGAAAACTTGGCAATTCAAGCACCTTGGAGAGGTACCTTGGTGAAAACCTGGTAATTCAGGCACCTTGTGTACTAAAGACTAATCCATTATCTATCAATATCCTATCCCTCATCCATTCACCCACCATCCCATCAAACACACTTGCTTGTTCCCTTGGTGTTCCAACCAAATATCCAAAATCTAATGGAGCTTGTAAATACCTCCTGTACAGCTTGTAAATCTTGTACCAAAGCTTGTATTATACCTTGTAAATCTTGTACCATACCTTGTCTATCCAAATCTTGTCCAAGGTTTGTACCATATTCCAGCCTATAAATAATCATGTATCCTAGCTTGTATACTATCACATGCACACACAAAACCCCATTTTCACTTAAGCTTTTCGCAAACCATCTACCTATCCACCTATCACCTAATATAGACATCCCATCCTTCACAAACATTTCCATCTCACAAAAATCAAAACATGAACAAACTTGTACATTTGTAACATATCTTGGTCCATCAGCTTGTACATCCTCTTTAGCCTAGTACCATTGTATCTATCCAGTGTTCGTGTCAATTCATCCTTGATCAGCATCTTGCACCCATCGCACATCTTGGTTAGCTATTACAATGCATCCTTTAGCTAGATTTCATGTCACCAAAGTGTTATCTTTCTTAGTTCAGCTTGCCAGACGCATCACTCATCCAAATCCAGCAGCTTAGGTGCTCTCCGATAGGTCCTTGCAGGATATAGCTTTCCTCATGTCTGATCTTGGTCCGTTAGTACCTCGTCCTACCCATCTCGTTGGCAAACGGTTCTCTTTTGGATTTTTGCTTTCTTTTGATTTGGACTCTTCCCTGTTGGGTCTTGAAATATCTTTTCCAAGCAATCTCCTTGTTCCCTCCTCAAGGTTGCCACGATCTTCCATATCATGGTATACTGCAAATGGGGCAATCAGAGTGTAAGGTCTTGATCATGTCTTTTGCTTGTTTTCTTTTCTGCTTGTGGGTTACCCAGTGTCGGTTCCACTCTGATTCTTTCGAGATTCATGTGTGATGCTGGGGCAATCCTTGTGTGTTTGTTTTAAGTCAGTCTGTCAGTCCTCTAGATAGTTGGTGAAAAGGCCTTGATGTTCTTGGTAACCTTGGAAATTAACCAATAGTCCTATAGAAAATCTAGTGCTCAACTACATGGTGGTACTTCTCTTTGAAGTATCCCCCCGCTCAAAAAGCTTCAATGGTTTTCCTTCATCTCCATTATCCCCCATCCATATTCAGCATTTGTCTCTCCTACCCCAGCTTATGCATCAGTATCTCTTTGAATCACTCATCACTCTTAGCTTTAGGGATCCACAATCCTAGTCCTAGGGATCCACCAATCCAAATCAATCCACCAAGCCTCATCTTTCGAGATCCACAATCCTAGTCCTAGGGATCTCCAAAACCCATCTTCCACCAATCTGACTCTTTGAAATCCTGTTGCATCAGCTTTATAATCCCCTCATCCATCTCCCTATCCTGGATTCCTTTTAATAGTGCTCTGCTCCTTCATCCTCCACCTTCCCTAAAGTCTTAAGCTTGCTTCCTCTTCTGCATCTGATTCTCCTTTATCATTCTCCCATAGTGAGAGTTTGAGCTAATTCAGCCTCTTCTCTTAAGCCAATCTGAGTCTCCTTGCTCATCCCAGATTCTTGTATTTTTCAAGAAGTCATCGTGCCTCTCTTTCTCTCCCTGCTGCCTTCTTGAGGGGGCATCTCACAGTCCATTCTCTCCTCTTCTGCTCTAGCCTTGGGCATCTTATTTTCTTATCTTTGATGCCATGTCACTTGCGGCATCACATCAAAGAGGGGCAAAATGTAGACACCTAAAAACCTTTAGAAAATAAAGTATTTTTATTTTTTGAAAAAGTCCTGATGACATCATCATTTATTAATTAATTATTTAATTAATTAATTATTTAATTAATTAATTAATTAATTTTTATGCCATTAAATCCCTTTATCTTAATTAAAAATATTTAATTAAGGAATCCCTCCCAAAAATGTTTAAATCTTATTTAAACATTATTTCCTTATTTATTAATTATTTAATTAATAAATTGACCAAAAAACCCAAAATAAATAAAAAATTTATTTTTTGCCCAAAACTTGGCCAATTTCCTTAAGACCACTAACCTCTTCCAAAATCTTCTAATCCTTCTTTAATTTTAATTAAAGGCTAATCCCATCATTTCCTACCCCTAATCCCAACTCAAAATATTTAATTAAGATTAAATATTAATCCTCATGTTTATTAAAAAAGTTTTAATAAATATCTCCTCAACCCAAACCCTTGAAATAAATAAAACTTTATTTATTTCCTAAAAATCTAATTTATCCTCATCCTAAGAAGTTCTAGACTCTTCTAGAAAGTCTTCATCCTCATCCTAGGAAATTCTAGACTATTCTAGAAAGTCTTTATCCTCATCCAAAGTCTAGACTCTTCTAGAAGATCTCTTTAAACCTAATCCTAATCCCCTCCTAACCTTGTCACATTCCCTAAACATGAGTTAAGAATTACTAACCCAAGCCAAAGTTAACAAATATCTCCTCCTTCACCCACCCTCATTAAATGCCATCCACTTGCCTATCCCTAAGCTAATCCTAAACCATCCTAATCCATCCTCCAATCATTTACACAAGCCTAAGCAAGCTTAAAACCCTCCTAATCAAGTCCAAGTCAAAAATTTTCTCATCACCCTCAAAATATCTCAACCATAAAACTTTATGAAGCCCACTAGGCCATAAATGACTCTTCCAAGCCCTTTTATTGCTCTTACAAGTCATTATGAGGGTCTTTATGAAGATTTTATCCCTTGAGCCTCCTTTGTTGACTCATCCTTCCCCTTTCCTCCATCCTCTCACCATGTGACATGTGTCACTCCTTGATTGGCTGTAAGGAAGCACAATCCATGTGCTCTCCTCTCATGCAATCTGAGCCCTCCATGAGCTTTTTCCCATCCTTGCATCTTAGCCCTCAATCCCTCAAGCCTCTTTCCTATAAATTGGATCCTTCCCCTTTGCAAAATAACACAATCCATGAAGTAAAGTCATAATGCCATTTTGAGAAGCCATTTTACATCAAAATCATACACTCACACCCAAATTCCAACTCCATTTGAAGCCCTTTTTGAAGCATAAGCTTGAGCATACATCCTATCTATTTAGACAAAGCTACTCAACAAGAGAGCTTCTCATTGAGAGAGCCCATTAATGGCTCATATTCTCAATTGAGAGTTCATCTTAGTCTATCTTGAAGTTTATGAATTTTGTTTAGTTTGTAGAAGCTTTATTTAAATTTGGTTTCTATTAGCATACTAACATTGCTCATATACATCATCAACTACCCTTTTGGTTGCTTTTACAAAAGAAAACTCCACATTAACCATGTGCTACCAAACCCCCATTGACACATTTAATATTAAGCATTAAATTTAATTTTTCCCAATATTAAATAATTACATCAAATATTATCACAATGTGTCAATACTATTAGAATATTTAGAATAACTAAGAGGGGGTCAATCAGTTATCCAAGGTCAAGATTTACCAATTAAACAAATAATTAAACAACTTTAGATCTTTCCATTTCATTTCTTGGTATCTTCTATAAACTTTTAGTAACATTAGCTAGTTGTCCACTATTCTAAAATAGTAGGCTTGTAGAATGTAAATATTAATTAGTAGAACACCATAATAACATCCATACAATTGTGACACTAGGATTTAACATGGAAACCCAATTTAGAAAAAAAACCATCAACAACATGCCACTAATTTTCACTCTTCTAAAGTGAAATATTTTCGGAGCCAACCCTATTAAAGGTTGAAAAATACACTATTAAATATGACCTTGTTAAAGGATTTAATCACCCTTTTAGGAGTGGCCTTGTTAGAGGACTTTAGAAAATTCCATTAGAATCTCAACATGTTAAATGATTTGTGTATGACTATTAGGTCACTATAATTGTTAGGTCAACCTTGATTAAAGAATTTCAAATACTATTCACAATGGTTAGAAAGCAAAAACAAGTTTTGATCTAGCAAGTACAACTTACATTACATGTACAAATATTTGTTCTGTTCATAAATTGACCCACTATCTAGCCTCCATTGTCATCTTGATCTCTAATTTTCTTGGAAACCTTCAAGAAATCACACTTCACTTCTTCTCAACTTGATTTAGCCTTCTTCTTAGATTTGCCAATCAATAACATTAGTATCATATCCAACTCTCTAAAACATCTCCTTTATAACCTTATCGAAAGTTTTTCCTTGTACCTCCTTAAATAGTTTGCCACTTAAACACCACCATATATCTTAGGATTTATGATTAGATTCATGACATACAATGAATCTTATCATCATTCTAGTTTTCTCTCCTTTTATAGAAACTTCTCTTAGAATCCAATCTCTTAGGTCATTTACCAAATCCTCTCTTGATATTAAATGATCTAACTCATCGATTATTATCTTCAACATGCTTTCCATATGCTAAGAAATCAATTTAGTCAGCTAGAAATTATGATTCCTCGTAAATAGTTAAAATGTTGTTCCTCATCCAATGCTATGTTCTAACACTCAATCATCAAATGGATTACTCAGTTGCTATTAAACTTCTTGCTTCATAACACTAAATTTTCTTAGTACTTATTGTGGCTTGATTAACACTAGTATCACTCGGCATGTACTATAAAATTCTTTAGTCTTCAACTCTATTTCTCATTCGATCCTATGCATTTGATCTATCTTTTCTGACACTTTCAATACTTGAACATTACTATCTTCTCCTATTGCAACATGATTTAACTAATCAATTCATCTTGTCAAAGTCCAGCTAATCAAGAGTCCATTTGTAGTTTTCTTTTCATAACTCAACCTATCCTCTAGATTCTTTTTTTATGAATAACATCTCAATCCTCTTCATCAATCAAATAGATATGACACTTAGATTAGATAGAAAATGTTCTTATCAATAGATTCATCATCAATGACAACATAATAATTGGTCCAATTATAGTTTCCAACAATCTCCCTCTTTTGCATTGATTGGAAACACCTTTAAAATATTTTAGAAATACTTCAAGTTACCATACAATCCAAAAATTTTACATTCTTGAGAAGCACCCCCAATTATTAGATCTTTATTAATATCCTTAGTTTCATTCTGATTCATATCTCTGGGAACACCTCAAGGAAATCTAGTAAGCTCTATCTAAGTAATCACTCCCTCTTACTTGAATATCTCTACTAGCTCTCACTATCTTCCTCTTTTATTGTGATCTTTATCTGTAACTCTTTCCCCCACCCCCCCCCCCCCCCGCCCCCCCCCCCCCCCTCTCTCTCTCTCTCTCTTCATGGTAACTAAGATAATCTCCCCCTCTTGGTGTCTTAGATATTCTCTCCCTCTTTGGAAACAATGTAAAATACATCTTTATCATTTAGATACTTTCATGTCAACTCTAAATTCTTCTTCTTCCATCTTCATATGACTAATTTTTTATTATGTCCTTCTTCTTTACTACTACCTTATGCAACTCCTAAAGTAGAACTATCTAGATCAATTTTTAAGATACAGTTTTTATTAAGTAGCTTTCTCTAGGGGAATCATCCCTAGTTTACCTCTTAGATATTCATGAGCATCCTTAGGTAAATCTTTAGTGAATATGTCAGCTATTTTCTCTTATAAGCTCACATACACCAATTTCATTTTTCTTTGTCTTCAACAAGCTCACTCTCTTGGAAT
This sequence comes from Cupressus sempervirens, assembly GCA_028749045.1. Lineage (NCBI taxonomy): Eukaryota > Viridiplantae > Streptophyta > Pinopsida > Cupressales > Cupressaceae > Cupressus > Cupressus sempervirens. The sequence continues at coordinate 674,222,135 of CM053792.1, read as the reverse complement.
TCTTTAGAATAACTTTGGGGGGGGGGGGGGGGGGGTGTGAATCAGTTATCCAAGGTCCACATATACAAAAAAAACTTTTCACAACTTAGTGAACCCATATCCATAAAACATATTTTTCATGCACGCATCCATTAGATCATACAATCACTTAAATTTGTAGGTTACTATCAAATCAACTTTACAAAAATGTAAGCATGGAACATAATAGATTCAATAACACATTTGATAGGATGATTTTATGTGGAAACTCAATTTGGGAAAAACCACCAGTACCATGCTACTCATTCACACTCTTTTGTAGTGATGCCCTATGAAAGGCCAACCCTATTAAAGGTTACAATGTACATTATTAAATGTAACCTAGTTAGAGGATTTCAATCACCTTGTTAGGAGTGAGCCTTGTTAGAGGACTTTAGATCATTTTCTTGGAACATCACCCTATTAAAGGGCTTACAAATGACTATTAGGTCAACCTTAATCCAAAGGATTTACCCTAGACTACTATAATGATTAGAAAGTAATAGTAAGGCTTGATCTGATAAGAACTTAGACCACACTTTATAGATTAGAGATCTCTATTTTAGTCCTCCATTCTACTTGGATTTCACACACTTCAACTTTGATAGCTTGTTCACCATTCAAGAATCCATATCCTTAAGCCTTCTTTCTTTGCTTGCCAGTAGTAGACTCTTCTCTTTGGTCACTAAATGAAGTAATACCTTAGATTCCTTTTAAATAGAAAATTAATATCATTTTTCGTTCATCTTCTACCATCCATTTTAGGGTTAGGTAGGATTAGTTAGTTTCAATGAATCTACCCATCTTTTCATTGTATTCCCTTCTAGAAAATTCTCCTTCAATTCTCTTTGAACTTGTCTCAAAATCGTTCATCTTGAATTCTGTGCCACTAGCTCATCAAGCTTATCTTCCACATGGTTCACACAATCCAAGAAATCAAACTTGTCATCTCAGATTCATTGAATTCACAATATTTCTCATAATGTTGAAACTCAACATTAACTTTCTTTTGATGCTCGACACAAACTGTGTTGCTCAACATCCACTATTAAATCACTTGGCATGAACTAAAGTTTATTGGTGCTCGACATCAACTAAACTTTACTCGACTTATAGTATATCACTTAACATACATTGAAATTTGACTTTTCTTGGCTCCAACTAATTTTCTACTTGGCTCCAAATAACATTTCTCAACACTTATTGTGCAAATTGTTAAGCTTGATAGAATTAATTATTTTTACTTATTCTTCTAAAATTAGTCAGTGTATCCATCCTTTGTAACCTTAAGTAGATAATCAATGCACTATACTATCACTATCTTAATTGATCTTTTTACCCCTTTTCCAAATCATAACTCAACCTTTCCTCTAGGTACTATTGTTTCCTCATTTGATCAAATCCTCTTCATCAATCAAACAAATGATAGTACTTAAATCATCTAAGAAATTATCTTACCAACAAGTAGTATGTTTGACATCAGTGACAAAAAATGATTGAAACAAATTCTCATACTTGTATCAATCTATTTTCAACACACTCAAGTAATAATACTATATAAATGTCCTTTGTCTTTGTGTGCATAATAGGCTTCTTTGATATGTAAATAGAACTTGTGTTATCACAATAGATAACCACTAGATCAGTAATTTCTTCGTTAATGCTTTTCAATAATCGCTTGATCCATATGATATTTGAACAATTCATTGTTGTTGCCACATACTCAACTTCGGTTATTGATTGGGAAATGCAGTTATACTTCTTATTTATCCATGAAACTAGTCTATTTCCTAGAAAGAATGCACCACCACTTGTACTCTTCCTATCATATAAATTTCCTTCCCAATCAAAGTCAGTCAATACATTCAATTCAAATCTAGCATTCTTCTTGTAATACAATTCATAGTCTTTTGTTCCTTTCAAATATATTGATGGGGAAGCTTGGGATAGACTAGCTAGTCTATGCTCCTGATTCTCAGTTGGATATAAGTGTTCTTCTAACACCTCTAATGGTCTCTAGGATTCCTTCACACTCAAGTATCCCCTGACCTACCCAAACCTACCCACCAAGTCAAGAATTCAAACTCATCAGTACTACAAGTTTGTTCTTTACCACCAACTCCCTAATGGTTTATAAGGGTCATTTAAGGTTTTACACCATTAAAAGTTCTAACAAGGATTGTGAGGATTTTTACAGAGGTTTTACAACCTATTCCACATGACCAAAGTGAAGGCAATGTTAGATTGATACTCGATTGAAGAATTCCTTCATAAACAGGGCTACTAGAGGAGCCCTAATTAGGCCTCCTTGCAAATTTCTAGGGATTTTACCAACCTTTCCTTAAGGTTTCATCAAATCTATTAAGATGAAAAATTGCTAGCAATGACCAACCCTAAAGGATTTTTGGGGTCTTGAGCCACCAAAAAGCCATACAACATTTATTCCAAAAACAAGGATTTTTGAGGGTTTTGAAGGCTCCCTGTTGTCCCCATTTTTTAAAAACCTTCCAAAGCTTTTCAAAACTTCTCCTTCATAACATAGCACTATTACAACTCCTCTTGAATTCATCCAAAGGGAAAGTTTTGAAATTGCCTCCTTTGCTCTTGAAAGTTCTTTATATGTTGATTGCTCCAAGTTAGGCACTGCCTATCTCGCCTAGGGCTTTGTCAAATAGATGTCTGCACTTCTTTTCTGGGCCCCTTCTTACATGTATATGTACATTAGGTTTTTTAGGCCTAGAATCTAAATTTCCATGGAATTCCTATGGTGGAAAAAAGATCTACAACCCCATTATTACAAAATGCTCCAAAACTAGCAGAACATAGTCTCTTTGAAAGAAATTATTAAAACACTTGCAAAAATTGAACACAAACCTAATCTATAGAAAAAAAAAAGGAAGAATAAGATCTATACACAATATCTCATCAACAAAATCCACAAAAAATTCACTATTGACTCCAAAAATTAACAAAAACCAGTGATTGTCATTGGAATTCAATACACAGTTTGTTGTATCCATATTGTAGCACCATGATAATAAAAACCATCCCTTGATTAAGGTTCCTTAGGAATTAAATAGTCTCCTCCTTATTTTATGGGTTGATTTAGGGCTTTATTTTAGCCATTTCACAAGTTGGACTTTTGCAAAGCAAAAGTTGCTAGCAACTTTGGAGCAACTTTTTGTTGCCTAAGCAATTTTTGCTCCTACATTACTTAGACCATTACTAGGTCTTTAAAAGGCATTCTTGGGCTCTAAAACTACACCATCTAATACCTCCAATCTCACCATGATGTAAAGATCTCAAGATGACAACTTTTGAGCAACTTTTTATTGCTCAAGAAATTTTTTTCCTTACAATCAAATAACCACATTCTAGGTTCTTCTAAGGAACACATATGCTCATATTGTAACAAAAACTCCTATTCCAACCTTATAAAAATATGGAAAATAAATGACCTTAGGATGACATCATGCTCTAGGTTATTGTGTCATTCACATCAAGAACCAAAAAGAAACCTTTAGGATCTAACTTATGCCTAGGCATACAAGCATGAGCTAAGGCTCTTATTGTACTTACATATTTCTTATGAGAAGTTCAACACAACAAAATTGGAATGGTGAGAGCCCTTGGAAGGGTGCTTCTACACCATACTCCCCCCCTCAGCATTATCTAAGGTACTTTGGGGTCAAGAAGAGTTGAATCAATACCAAACTTCTTGAACAATCCAAGTGGCTTTAGATTTAAGTTGATCCTTCCATTTGATTAGATAATCCATGTAGACTTGATGCCTTTTAGCTTTCTTTACTCTGGATTCCAAGACTTTCTTTGCTTTGGTTGGCTTCTTCTTTGGAATTGCATTGGTGTCAATGCCTTGTAGTACCCTTGGTGGAGTTGTATGTTGCTGATAGATATCTCCTTTGAATTTGATCAAGTCTACAACATTAAAAACCAATGAGATAGCTAGGTCTGATGGAAAGTCCACTTTGTAGGCATTCTCTCCATATTTAGCTAGAACCTTGCATGGGCCAACTCTTCTTATCTATAGCTTAGTGGGCATACCCTACTACATCCTTGCTTTGTTAAGGTGGACCATGACATATTCCCCAATCTAAAATTGTAATTCTTTCCTCCTCTCATCCATTTTGGTCTTGAGTCTTTGAGTAGCCTCCAACATAGTTTTCCTCACTTGTTCTTGAACCTCTTTGATAGTTTGAGTGAAGTCTTTAGCTTGTCCACTTTTTAACTCCATGGGAACTAAGTCTCTTAACTCACACACTCCTCTAGGGTGTCTTCCATATACTATCTCAAAAGAACTTCTTCCTATGGTCCTATTGACACTATCATTGTAAGCATATTCAGCTAAGGTATAACAAGATCCCAAGTCTTCCCATACTCTATTTTCAATCACCTTAGCAAGTTACCAGCACCCTATTGATGACCTCAATTTGACCATTAGTTCGAGGATAGTATGCTGAACTAAAAGAGAGATTAGTACCTAGCCTTTTCCATAAGGTTTTCCAAAAATGACCCATCTATCCCTATCAGACACAATACTCAAAGGAAGTGCATGAATCCTAACTATCTCCTTGAAGAAGAGATGTGTTACATAACTTGCATCATGAGTAGTTTTACATGGAATGAAATGACTCATTTTAGAGAACTTGTCTACTACAACATAGATGCTATCCATACCTGATTTGGTTTTAGGGAGTCCAACCACAAAGTCCATACTTATACATTCCCAAGGCCTATTTGGAGCTGGAAAAGGTTGATAGAGTCCTACATTTTTTGAACCTCCTTTAGCTCTTTGGCATATTCCACATTTCTCAACATATCATCATACATCTATTGCTAGCTTAGGCCAAAAGTAGTATCTCTTTACTAACTCCAAGGTTTATTTTATGCCAAAATGTCCACTCAAGCTACCATTATGCTTCTCTTGATTCAAATTTTCCCTCATGGATCCCTTAGGTACACATAGCTGATTATCTTTAAACAACAATCCATTTTGAAGGGTATAATCTACAAACTCGCCATGAAAATGGTTCTCAAACTCTAGGCATACCTTGTAGGCTTGTGAAAATTCTTCATCCTCTTCATACAAATCTTTGAAACCTACTATGCCAATTCTTTGTAGATGTGCTTCTTGGATAGTAAAAAGCTTTCTACTCAAGGCATCTTCTACCTTGTTGAGCTCCCCCTTCTTGTGCCAGACTATGAAGGTAAAAGATTGGAGATACTTCACTTCAAATGCCTATTACTAAGCTTCTCTTGAGTGTTTATGTATCTTAAAGCTTAATTATCAGTAAAGACAACAAATTCTTTGGGTAGGAGGTAATGCCTCCACTTCTTAATATATTGTACCAATGCATACAACTCCAAGTCATAAGCTAAATACTTCTTCTTTGCCTCATTGAGTTTCTCACTAAAAAATGCCATAGGCCTTCCTTCTTAACTCAATACACCCCTACTACTACATTACTTGCATCACATTCAGTGGTGAACAACTTATCAAAAGTAGGTAAGAGTAAGATAGGTTTTGTAGCTACCTCTTGTTTCAATGTTTGAAATGTCTTCTCCACTACCTCAGTCCATTTGAACTTTATTTTCAGACCTCCTTTGATGGTGTCTAGTATTGGTGCACAAATCCCATTGAAGTTCCTCACAAACTTTCTATAGAATTGTGCTAAGCCATGAAAAATTCTAACTTCAGTCCTTGTTTTAGGGGTAGGCCAATCCAATTGTCATGCCCAAATTTTCTTGAACAAGACACACACATAAACACATACACATAAATAATAATAATAATATTCAATTCTATTTCTTGGAAACAATTTAATAAATAATTAAACTAAAATATATTCATAGTATTGAAAAGTCCTTTCAAATGTTACAATCATAAATGGATCCTTACATCAATTTAAAAATTACAAGAAAATCTACTTCTGATATCTTACAAAAAATAACTTTTACAAATGTTCATAATAAAATATCTTCAAATATCCCAAAGAAAGTGAAAATCTTCCAAGCTTTGCTTCAACACATATCCATTTAGAAAACCTATACAAGACAACCCTATAAACCATGGAGAGCTCACTTCCCAGCCTAGGTCTCTAAGAGACCACCCACCAAGCTTGGAGAACCAAGACCAACTGGGTAATAATCAATCACACACATATACATCAACCATACATGATACAACATTTAACACCCTTTTTGAGCTTACATAGTTAGTTACCAGAGGAACCAATAGAATGGGTGAAGGTGTGCCTCATACCCCCGAGGAGAAGCCAAATATAGAAAACCAAATCTTCTTTCACAAGGCATACAAAATAAATACCAACTCTCTCAAATTTCTCCCCTTATCACCCCCAAAGTGCATAACAAAGTAATGGCACATGCAGCCCATACTAAATGCTTATCCCTCTTCCTTCTAGGGAAGAGACTTTGTACTCAGGGGATAGGCCCAACTAACCCCTTCACCCTGAAGGCCACTTCTTCCCTCCAAGGGGTGAGTGATATCCTTCCACACCCATAACATCACACTCTCAAAATCAAATGAAAATAAGGCAATAGAAATTCATCCACACCTAGCACTTCCATAGCGACAATGAACAACACACATATGCATCTGTAGCAAAATTTACACATCTTTTATCTATAAAAAAAATTAAAAAAAATACAACACATAATTTCCAAAACGTGGAAAAAGCTCCAACCTTTCTCCAAGCTATGGTAAATGACCCAATTTGAGAAGAGCCCTCTATCCTTCCTTGATCCAATTTCCAAAACCAAAAATCTTAAAAACTATAGAGTGGGTGAATGTTTGCTCTATTTTCCAATTTCCCTCTAAAAGAAGAACATTCCTAATTTTTCTCCATCATAAAAGAGAAAAAACACTTCAACTCCACCTAAGTTTTCCTATTTGGTTGGAATTATCAAATCACTAGAGATAAGGTAGGAATTTTGGGTAAGACTTCTTCCATTTTCACAATACTTAAAAAATGGGATTTTACAAGTGTTAGAAAAGAGATTTTAACTCTAGTAAAGCCAAAATTTAAGCCCTAACATATAGTAATAACATTTAGGTAACTTAATTTCACTAAAAGAACACTCTTAAGACTCAAACAAAGCACTCTAAAGTCACCCTAAACTTGAAATTTGAGATTTAATTTAATCAAAACCTTCATAAGATATTTTATGCAAGGGGATGAAAACTTAAACATTACTAACTGGTTAGGAATAAGGTTGGGTGTTTTTGTCCAATAACTCAACCTAACTTGCCACTAAACACATAGCAACACAAGTGTCAAGTGACACTATAAATATACATTTGACATTACAAGGGGCAAATCAATTTTCACAAAAAGGAATTTAATCTAAACATCCATTCACATTACGTTCACAAAGTAAAATAATTAACAACAAGGTTAAGATCTCTTCATTAGATCTAACCTTGGTAATCTCAATTAATACAAAGGTATAGTCTTGGTCCTTCGTTTTACCATGGATATTTCTTGCACACTCAAACCACACATTAGTAGTTCAAAATAAATAAAACATATGAATATATAAATCCTCAATCAATTCTATATTCATAATTGAATCAAAACATAAGGCATTCCTCAATTGAATAATAGTTTTTCATTTCTAACCATTGTGCATTTATAATACTACCATTATCGAACTAATCATGACATGACTCTTTGTACATTTCATAATTTTCATACATATTTATAATCCATCTAACATTTATATTCAAATATAGCTTCCTACTCATTAATAAAATAACCAACCAAGTACATGAACATAACTAATCATCAAGCATCATAAATAAGTTCTAACATTATAAATGATTACCATAAAATAAAGTGTCCCATAGTATCCAATAGTCTAAGTAACAATCCAAAATAGTCCAACATATAACAAGGTCTCAAAATATAAATTATCTGCAATGCAAAATATAAAGTATCTAAAATGCAAATAAATTGCTATGATATGCTATGATAGGGTATCTAAAATGTAGATAAACTACTATGATATGTTGTTATGATGGGACCAGGGTGAGGCCTCACACCAATATTGCTTCCAACTTTCTTGGGTCCATTTTTAGATTACCTTTGGACACTACAAAGCCCAAATAAACTAGTTCTTGCTGCATGAAAAAAAAAAATTCCAGATTAGTGGTTAGTTGCTCTTCCTAGAGTCTCTTCATGACCAACTTCAAATGTTCAAGGTGCTCTTTTTTTTTTTTTTGCTATAGATGAGGATGTCATCTAGATACACTACTACAAAGCTACTTGTAAAGTCCTTCAAGACCTCATTTCTCAATCTCATGAAGGTTCTTGGGGCATTAGTAAGTCCAAATGGCATTACAAGCCATTCATACAATCCATTTGTGGCCTTAAAAGTGGTCTTCCACTCATCACCCTCCTTGATTCTAATTTGGTGATAACCACTCTTTGAATCTAGCTTGGTAAAGTACATAGCACCTCCTAAACAATCCATCAAATCATCAATTCTTGGAATTGGGAACCTATACCTGATGGTGATCCTATTAATAGCCCTTGAATCTCTGCAAATTCTCCATTTTCTTCCTTTCTTAGTTGCTAAGATCATTGGGACTGCACATGGACTAATACTCTTCTTAATCAACCCTTGATCCAATAATTATTGCACTTGTCTTGTCACTTCCTTATTTTGACCCAGAGTAAGCTTATAGGCTACTTTGTTAGGTAATGATGCACTAGGTACAAAGTAAATTTTATGGCTGATTTCTCTTTTAGGTGGTAGTACTATTGGTGTACCATCTAAAATAATATCCTTGAAATAATCAAGAATCTGCTGCACTTCAAGAGGTATTTGCTACAACTTCTTGTCTTCCTCCTTTGGCCTCACCATAATATCACATCCTATGGTCTCATCATCCTATAATGCTTGCAAGAACTCTTTACCACTACTAAGTAACACACTAGGTGTCTTAGAAGTTTCCCCTTTATTCACTATTAAGGACTGAATTTTGAAAGTCCGTCCATCGTTCTTGAAAGAAATAGCATTCTCCTCTCCATCATAGATCACCTTTCTATCAAATTTCCATGGTCTTCCCAATAGAAGATGGCATGCATCCATGGGAAAGACATCACAAAGCACTCTACCTTTATAGGCCCCAATTTAAAACTCCACCCATGTCTACTCATTAACTAGTACACGTTTCTCTTGATTTAACCAAGTCACCTTGTAGGGGTTTGCATGGGGAACTTTTGTAGGTTTTAGCTTCTTTACTGCTTCCTCTAATATGATGTTATCTGTTGACCCTAAAACCACTATAACCTTGCATACTTTGGCTCAAATTTTTCACCTAACTCTAAAAAGAGCACTCCTTTATTTGGGTTCACTTTGATTAGGTTTCCTTATAAGTACCTTCTTGATCATTAAGTTCTCACCCATTTCTAATTCTAACTTTCTAACTTCATTAGTGCATGAGCTACCACTATCTTCTTGGGCATATGCTACCCTCTTCTCATTATTTGAGGTTGATGGTTTATTAGGACACCTGTAGGCAAGGTGTCCAAGCTATCCACATTGATAACATTTCATGGTGGAAAAGTAGGAGCTACTTCTTCCTACTCCTCTTCCTCTATTTCCTTAAGAACCTCTTCCTCTACCAAAAGATCCTCTTGAGCTGATTTTAGAACCTTGTTCCAAGAGTCTGCTCTCCCCTTGGTTTCTTGATTCACCACCTCTACTAGGACTACCTCTTTGACCTCCTCTAGAGTCTCTACCTATTCCTTTGTTCTTAGAAGTATGGTCCTATTTTCTTTTTCCTTTCTCTTCCACCTTTAAGGCAATTTGATAACATTGATGAACTATTTTTAGGAGTGGCAAGGCTCATATCTTCTTGAATAGACCACTGGAGTCCATTCAGATATCTTGCCAACCTAATACTTTCATTTTCTACCACTATAGACCTTAAGCATAGCTTTTGGAATTCTTCAGTATAAGAGTGCACATCCATATCTTTTTGCCTTAGATTTTGTCTCCTCCTATATTGTTGTATTTCATAATCTTCAGTAAGACACCATCACATTCAAAATGGTTCTTCATTCCTTCAATCCATTCCATGATGAGATCAAGATCCATCTTTCCACTGAATAGAGGAAGGCCTTCCAAGGATTTTTGGTTTATTTCCTTGATTTCCTTCAAGAAAGGCTCTTCTGGTAAAATAGGGTGTGGTGTTGGAGTTTCTTCTTCCAACTCATGGTCTTTCTCTTTAGCTTCCTTCTCTCCTTTCTACTCTATTTTTCCCTTGACTTTATATGTTGTGTCTTGGACCTCGCTCAACAATTGTTCAAGTTGTACTAATCTTTCTCTCAAATACCTTTTGTCTTCTTCTTGCTCTTCTACCTTTCTTTCTTTTTCTTTGACCTTCTTGGCCAATTCAGCATTGGTTACCATTGTGTTGTAATCACTGGATTCACTAGGTGATAGCATTCACCTTGCTTTGCACTTATTTTGTCCCACACCTTTGTAGCCTCTGATACTAATCTGATGGGGAAGCTTGGGATAGACTAGCTAGTCTATGCTCCTAATCCTAAATTGGATCTAAGTGTTCTTCTAACACCTCTAATGATCTCTAGGATTCCTTCACACTCAAGGATCCTCTAACCTACCCAAACCTACCCACCAAGTCAAGAATTCAAACTCATCAGCATTGCAAGTTTGTTCTCTAGCACCAACTCCTTAATGGATGATAAGGGTCATTTAGGGTTTTACACCATTCCAAGTTCTAAGAAGGATTGTGAGGAGTTTTATATAGTTTTTACAACCTATTTCACATGACCAAAGTGAATGCAATGTTGGGTTGATACTCGATTGAAGACTTCCTTCATAAACAAGGCTACTAGAGGAGCCCCAATTAGGCCTCCTTACGGATTTCTAGGACTTTTACCAACCTTACCTTTAGGTTTCATCAATTTTTTTAATAAGAAAAATTTCTAGCAATGACCAACCCTAAAGGCTTTTTGGGGTCTTTAGCCACAAAAAGGCCATACAACAGTTATTCCAAAAAAAAGGGTTTTTGAGGGTTTTGAAGGCTCCCTGCTAGCCCCAATTTTTAAACACCTTCCAAAGCTTTTCAAAACTTCTCCTTCGTACAATATGACCTACTAACACTCCTCTTGAATCCCTCTGAAGGGAAAGTCATGAAATTGCCTCCTTTGCTCTTGAGAGTTCTTTATCTGCTGATTTCTCCTAGCCCGACACTATCTAGCTCACCTAGGGCTTTGTCAAACAAATGTCTGCACTTCTTTTTTGGGCCCCTACTTGCATTTATATGTACATTAGGGTCTATATCCCTAGAATTCAAATTTCCATGGAATTCCCACAATGGAAACAAGATCTACAACCCCATTATTACAAAATACTCCAAAACTAGCATAGCATAATATCTTTGAAAAAATTATTAAAACACTTGAACACAAACCTAATCTAAAGAAAATATAAGGATGTATAAGAACTATACACAATATTCCATCAAAAAAATCCACAAATTCTTCACTATTAACTCCAAAAATTAACAAAAACCAATGACTATCATTGGAATTCAATACATAGGCTGTTGTATCCATACTGCAGCAGTATGATAATATAAACCAACCCTTGATTAAGGTTCCCCAGGCCTTAAATGGTCTCCTCCTTAGTGTATGGGTTGATTTAGGGCTTTTTTTAGCCATTTCATAAGTTATACTTTTGCAAAGAAAAAGTTTCTCAGCAACTTTGAAAAGTTGCTAGCAGCTTTGGAGCAACTTTTTGTTGCCCGAGAAATGTTTTGCTCCTACATTACTAAGACCATTGCTAGGTCTTTCCAAGTAATTCTTGGGATCTAAAACTCCACCAACTACACCGTCTAAGACCTCCAATCTCATCATGATGTAAATATCTCAAGATGGTAACTTTTGAGCAACTTTGTATTGCTCAAGCAAGTTTTGTCCTTCCAATCAAATAACCACATTCTAAGTTCTTCTAAGTAACACATATGCTCATATTGTAACAAAAACTCCTATTTCAACCTTCTAACAACATAAAAATCAATGACCTTAGGATGACATCATTCTCTAGGTTATTGTTCCATTCACATCAAGAAACAAAATGGAATCTTTTGTATATAACCTATGCCTAGGCACACAAGCATGAGCTAAGGCTCTTATTGTACTTACATACTTCTTATGATAATTCCAACACAAAAATAATTGTAATGGTGAGAAGGGTCCTCCTGCACCATATATCAATATTCTTTTCATTGCCACAATGTAATTTTCCTTAGGACTTGCTAAAAATATTGCAACTATCCCAAGTGCTAATGCAATATTTGGTCTTCTATAAAATAAAAAAACATATTTTAGTTTACCAATCATTGATTTATATTTTTTCTGGTTCACATTAGTAGAATCAACATTCTTAGATAGTTTATTTCTAGTAACAATAGGTGTACTCACTGGTTTTGAATCTTCCATTCCAAAAAATTTTGACATCTCCTTGTTATGTATGGACTACGTAATGAAGATACCTTGATTCATTTGATACTCTTTAAACCAACAAAGAATTTGATCTCGCCAAACATTGACAATTCAAATTCCTTCTTCATTTCATCACCAAATGATTTGCATAATTCTTCCTTGCCTCCAAATATGATATCATTAACAAAAATTTCAGATAACAATACCTCATTGTTCTTGCCAATTTCAAGTACATATTGTTGTTATCATTGTTCTTGCAAATCCAATCTTCACCAAATAGTTGTGCATTCTTTCATACAAGTCTCTATGTGCTTATTTCAAACCATATAAAGCTTTGTGCAGCTTACATGCCATATTATTCTTACTAGGATCCACAAATCCTTTAGGTTGTTCTATGTAGATTTCTTCTTTACGTATCTCATTTAGAAATATAGATTTGACATCCATTTGATATACCTTAAATCCTTTATAAGAATTATATGAAATCAGTGTTCTAACTCCTTCTAATCTTTCTATAGGGGCAAATGTGTCCCCATAGTCAACGCCTTTCTCTTATGCATATCCTTTACATACTAGTATTTCCTTATTCCTTGTGACCTCACCTTTTGCATTTAGTTTCTTCCTAAATATCCACTTTGTTCCAATAAACTTTTTATCTTTAGGTCTAGGTACGAGGTTCCATGTTTTATTCTTTTCAATATTCTCAATTTATTCATTCATTATGTGTGTCCAATCTTCATTCTCCAAAGCATCTTTCACACATTTGGGCTCAAATTCACAAAGTAAGCATGTGTCACTTCTAAGACCTTTTCTTGTCATAAAACCAAACTCTTTCTCTCTAATGATTTTTTCTAGTGCATGATGTCTTCTCACATATTTTGTTAACATAGACTCTTTTCTTTTTTGTTCTAAAATAGGTTCATCTTGAAACATTGTTTAGAGCTCATTATCTCTCTCCTATTCAGGTTCTAGTTCATGTTTTGCACACTTAACATTGCCTTTCTAAAGTTTGGCTTCCTATGTCTATGACTTAGATCATTTCCCTATTGTTTGACACCCATAGTCTACTGCTTGGCAACTAGCTATTGCAACTCAACATTCCTAGTCTATTGGGGATCTGTAGCATTGTTTTCTTGTTTAGATGGAGCGCTTGGAGCACTATCATTCACATATACAAATGAATTTTAGTCTTTAGGTTTTGGTTTACATTTAACTTCATTCTTCTCTATATGTTCATCAACTTTTACATTTGCACTTACCACAACTTTGTTAGTGTTAGAGTTCAAACACTTATAGGATTTTCTCTTAGGAAAATATCCTAGGAACATACCTTCATCACTTTTAGCATCAAGTTCTCCATTTCTATTATCTTTAAGTATGTAAAATTTTCTTCCAAAAACTTTGAAATATTTCACATTAGGTGCATATCCATACCACAATTCAAAAGGTGTCATATTTGTACCTTTCTTGAATTCCACTCTATTTAGAGTATAAATAGTTGTACTTACATCTTCTCTCCCGTATTTTGTGACACATTTTTCTCCATGATCAATGTTCTAGCACAATCCATAATTGATTTATTCCTTTTTTTAGTTATTTCACTCTAAGGAGGGGTCCTAGGCATAGAGATCTATCTTTTGATTCCTCTATTATTGTAGAATATGTTGAAATCATTGGAAATGAATTCGCCACCTTTGTCAAATCTCAAGAACTGTAGACTCTTCCCTATCTCCATTTCAAATTTGGCCAAATACCACTTAAATAACTAAATTGCATTATATTTTTCTTTAAGAAACATTACAATCATCATTCTAAGGTTGTCATCAACAAATAGAATAAAATATGTCTCCATAATAGCTTTGAACACCAATAGGTCCACATAAGCCAGTATGAACAAATTCCAAAATATCATTTGATGAGTATTTTTTCTCTTGAAACTAGACTTTTTCATTTTTCCCAGTTGACATTGTTTACAATAGCATTATCAAGTTTCTTTAGTTTTGGAAAAGCTCTTAATCTTTTAATTTAATTAATGCTAATCAAATTATCAAAATTTACATGGCATAACCTCTTGTGTCATAACCAAATATCTTCATGTTGTACAAACAAACATGTGTACTAAGATAAATCTAGATAGAACAGGTTACCTTTTGTTTGATCACCATTTCTAACCCATTTACCATTAGCATCAAATATTTTGGTCTTTCTATGATGGAATTCAACTCTATACCCTAAATTATTTAACTGTGAAACACTCAATAGATTATAGTTAAGTCCTTCAAACCAATAAATATTGTCACATTTGATCTTATCAATTTATTGAATTGATCCTTTACCTTTCACAAGACATGGAACATCATTATCAAGTTTATCATAACTAACCTTGTATGGTCCAATGTCCTCAAATTTATTTCTATCACAAATCATGTGATTTGAGAAACCACTATCAATTATCCATCCATCACTTTTATTCACATAAGAGATTAATGTAGTTTTCACATCTTCATCATAATCTTATGTCATAGCAACATAGACTACCTCTTCATCATTACTTTAAAAATTAGTTTTAGTTTCTTCTTCTGCAATATAACAAGATTTCTTACCTTTTTCCTTGTAGTCCTTATTCTTCTTGAAGTCTTGGTCATCTCTTTTTCTTTTATACTTGATTTCCTTCCTTTCATCCTTTTCTTCTCTGTCAAGACACCTTGTAGCAATATGACCAACTTTTTTGCATGAAAAATATATTATAAGAAGTTTACCTTTGTAAGTTCCTTTACCTCTTCCAAATCTTCTAGCTATTAGAGCTTCAAGTTCATCAAGTTCATCATTAAAAGTATCACTATCACTTTTCACATGTTTTCCTTTTCCTTTCTTGCTAAGAACTATTTGTGATTTAAAATAAGATTCAATAGTAGCAAGAATGTAATGATCAAAATTAGACATCTTAAAAGAAATAAGCAAACCAATTACACCTTCCAAAGTTATGTCATTACCTAGTGTACATCTTAGTTCTTGTATTTCAAAATCCTACTTGCATAGATAGGAAGTAGAGTTCTCAATAGCTAACTTATGATTGTTTCATCTTCAATGTTTCCATTAGAACCTCAAATAGCATTGACAACCTCTTTGATTCTTGTATAATACTAAACTATGTTCTCACCTTCTATCATTCTCATTTCATCAAATTTTGCTCTCAAACTTTTTGATTTGGCTCTCAAGTCATTATCATCTCCTCTATAGATAGTCTTTAGTTTATCCCACATTTCTTTTGAATTATTGCAATCTTAT
This sequence comes from Cupressus sempervirens, assembly GCA_028749045.1. Classification (NCBI taxonomy): domain Eukaryota; kingdom Viridiplantae; phylum Streptophyta; class Pinopsida; order Cupressales; family Cupressaceae; genus Cupressus; species Cupressus sempervirens. The sequence goes on along the minus strand of CM053792.1, from coordinate 674,206,311 downwards.
ATGTCATCAAACTCAACATATATTAGGGTTGAAGAAATCTCCAACAATAATTGATTGCATTCTTTCTTTTCTTTCAGTTGTTCCCAATCAGAGGGACTATTGTAATATTCACATATGCATTGTCTAAAAAATTCTAATGCAACATAACCAATACTAGCTATATGTAGCCTCATCAATAGTTTCCATGTAAGAAATTTCTCCTTATTCAACTTCAGTACCTCCCTTTTGTATGCTATGATCTTTGGCTTTGAGTACCTTCAAACTTCTCTCCACAAGAACCAATGCTCTGATACCAATTACTAAAATATTCAGAATAACTGAGAGGGGAGGTGAATTAGTTATCCAAGGTCCATAGGTACCAATTGAACAAAAAATTAAAAAACTTCAAATCTTATCATTTCATTGCTCAATCTCTACTATAAGCTTTTAATAACATTAGCTAGTTGTCCATTGTTCTAAAATAACAGACTTGCAAAATGTAAACATTAATAAAAAAAAATCATAATAACATCCACACAATTTTGACACTAAGATTTAATGTGGAAACCCAATTTGGTAATAACCACCAACAACATGTCACTAATTTTCACTCTTCTAAAGTGTGCTTTGTTAGGATCCAACCCTATTAAAAGTGACCTTGTTAAAGGATTCAATCATCCCATTAGGAGCGGCCTTTTTAGAGCACTTTGGAACATTCTATTAGAATGTCATCCTATTAAAGGATATACATATGAATGTTAGGTTATTATGATTGTTAGGTCAACCTTGATTAAAGGATTTCAAATATTGTTCACAATGGTTAGAAAGTAACAACAGGTTTTGATATGTTAAGTACAACTTACTTTGCATGTATAAATTTATTTTTTGTTCATAAACTGATGCACTATCTTTCCTCCATTGTCATATCAATCTCTAGTTCACTTGGAAAACCTCCAATAAATCATACTTCACTTCTTCTCAACTCAATTTATCATTTATACTTAGATATGTCAGTAAATAACATTAGTATCAACTCCAACTCTCTATTACAACTCTTCTAGAATCTTATCAAAAGTTTTCCCTTATAGCTCCTTAAATAGGTAATTCTAATCTTTTTTCACTTAAAAACTTCTATAGATCTTAGTTTATGATTATATTCATTGCATATAATGAATCTAGTCACCATTCTATTTTTCTCCCCTTTTATAGAAACTTCTTTTGGAATACAAACTCTTGGCTCATTTACCTAATCGTCTCCTAATATTAAATGATCCAAGTCATCGATTCTTATCTCTAGCAAACTTTACATATCTCAAGAAATCAATTTAGTCAACTAGAAATTATAATTCCTTGCAAAAAATTAAATTTTTTTCCCTCAGCAAACACTGTGTTGTGACACTCAGTCATCACTGGGTTACTCAGTGCTATTAAACTTCTTGCTTGACACATACACTATCACTTGATCGATACTGATGCTTGGTCAACACTAACTTTTCTTAGAAATTACAATGGCTTGGTTGACACTAGCATCACTTGGCATGTACTAAAATTTTTTTTTATCTTCTACTATGTTGCTTGGTCAAGCCTATGCATTTGATCTATCTTTTCTCATACTTTCAAGACTTGAACATTATTGTCTTCTCCTCTTGCAACATGATTTAGACAATCAATTTATCTTGTCAAAGTCCAACTAATCAAGTGTCCATTTTTAGTTCCCTTTTCATAACTCAACCTATCCTCTAGATTATTTTGTTATGAACAACATATCAATCATCTTCATCAATAAAATAGATATGACCCTTAGATCAGATAGCAAACTATCTTATCAATCAATTTGGCATCAATGATAACATAACAATTCTTCCAATTGTAGTTTCCAAAAAATATAACTTGTGGAAGATATTTCATGAGAATCTCTACATATTTCATATCTATCTAGTTGATCCTAGGTGCAACGTTACATAACAGAACAAAATAATGCAATATAAACAATATTATGCAATGTGTGCAACACACATAATCTCAACACATCCTTCCTGAATTTGAGAGCAACTTTTGTTTCCAAATTTTCCCCTTGATATCAAATTTAGAGATTAGATGGTGCCAAATTTTATTTGATCTATTATATGTAGCAATGGGCATTCCTAGGGATTTGTGTGATAATTTCCATTCTTTTAAATCATAAGATGTTTCATATTTTTGACCATATGGAAAGACATATCATAAATTAGTGACAAAACACTCATTTCATCCAAGAATATTGGTTAATACCGCAACCAAGATTTCCATAAGCCAATGTTTCAGTGGAACTCGAGTATATTGAAGATCTCCAATGTAAATCGAGCTCATACTATAAACCACCAAGTTTTCAATGTGAACTAAGTTTAGAGTATTCATCAAGTTCTTAATATGAATTGAGAAACCAATTCAAAGTCAAACATGCCTTTGTGTCACCTGATTGTTAGAGTGTTCTCTGAGCATCCTATGTTACATGAGCTCATTGTATTGTCTGAGCATTAACAAAGTGTACTTTATTGCCCAAGCATGAGCAAAACACCAAATTGCATAGTGTGGTTTGAGCATTAGCATTTAGTCTACTTGAAGGTATAATTTGGTCATTGAAAAGCCATCTCTTTCTTGAGCCAACTTGGAATGAAGATATTGTTTGATGGATATATAAGGAAGGAAAATTATTTCTCTAAAGATATATAAGAAGCAAATATTGAATACAAAGTAGTATAAAGGATGGAACAGAGACATATCACAATCAGGTGATTCAAATATTCAAAGGATCTATCTCATCAAATCAGTTGCAAATAGGGATCATCCTTCTAATTTACCCTAATAGGTGCATCAATCAAATCCTCTAACCAGGTGGACCTAACAGTCCTTTGTTGAAACTTTTAATAAAGTATGTACTTCATTGTATTGAAAATCACTTCACAAGGTGGACCTAATAGTCCTTCATACTCCTAATAGATTAGATCACTAGAAGTCATCAATTGTAAGCCCTAATAGGACAAGTTTATTATTGTAGTAGTGAAGCATTGTGGGTGTCATCCCCACCCTAGTTTTACCTTCTTCTTGGAGGGTTTTTGGGTTACCAAATATTGTGTTAAAGTAGCATCATATTGATTTCTTTATTACTATATGTTCATGCATGACAGTAGACTAGACAATCTAATAAAGTAAAGCAAAAGTATTCTAAGTGTGAAAAGTTTAAGTGGTTCTTGATTCACCCCCCTACCCCCCCACCTCTTAGTCACTTTTTTGTCATTACTATTGGAATTTACAAATGGGAAATGTACTTCTGAGAGGAGGGGTGAATCAGAAGTCCTAAACTTTAACCATTAAAACTTTTAACATTAATCAATACATGCATTAACATAATGAAATCAAATGTAAAGTAAATGCATTCACATATACACTTGACATTGGATATGATTACCCAAAAACCCTCCAAAATGAGCAGGTAAAACTCTAGTGGGGATGACACCCACAACTTTTACTACTACAACAATAATGTAACTAGTTAAGATTACAAAGTTTGACCATGAGCCATGGTCTACCTTGTGAAAGGCCTACCCTATTAAAGGCTTACAAAGGATTGTTAGATCCTACCCTATTAAAGGATTTTAACGCCTTGCTAGAAGTGTACTTGTTTAAAGGATTTTGAGCATACACTTGGAATGTCACCTTGTTAAAGGATTTCTGAATGGTTGTTAAACCAACCTAAGTCCATAGGATTTCATCTTGCTGATATAGTTGTTAGAAAGTATAGCAAAATTTTTGATCTGACTACTTACAATCTAGTATTGTTGAATTCATATCTTTATTCTATCCAATTTGATCCTCATTGATCTGATATGTAACTGTTGTAATGTTTATCCTCTAGTTTGCTAACTATTTTTGCAATTTTTTCCTTCCTCTAAGTCCCCTTGAATACCAACAACTCAATTCACCCATTTTTGCTTCCTTGTTTCCTTTTTTGTCTCTATATCACATTGAATTATGGGGCTTTGGTCTCCTTATAAAGATTTTGTGACTTAGGGTTAGGTATGAATCTATGACTGAGATTCATCATTTTTGCCTCTTTACCATTCCATTTTTCTAATTGGTTGCATGTTGATTGAATGGGGAATCAAATAGATTTGGTCTTATCTCTAAGCTTCGAGATCTATCCATTAGTTGGCATGAAAGTGGTTTACATATTTTTTTGTGCCTTCACAAACTTCTATGTCAATTTTGTGTTGCTCGGCACTTGCTAATACTGATGCTCGACACTTGCTATAATTCTATCTTGCTCGGCACTTGAAGTTGCTCAGCATCTACTATTCACTTGGCACTTTAACTTGCTTGGCATTGTCTATTTTCTTGGGACTTGAGTGACTTAGAACTCACCATGTTTCTAGCTAACTTGGCACTTATTGCAACTTGGAATCTATACTATACTTGGCATGTATTACTAGCTCGACATGAGCTTAGTAAATAACTTAAGTGTGTTGACACTTAATTATCAAAACCATTTTGAGATCAACAATCTCCACCTTTGATGTGAGTGTCAAAAATACTTAACTATACATGATGAATCTAATCTCCCTTGAGTATAATATATTTACAGTGCAGCATATATACAAAACTTCAAAAAAATTCAAAATTTTGTAATGGACTATATACCTCAAAAACTTTGTATGTCCCCCTGAGTTGATGTGCCTTTTTTCTATATCCAAAATTTCTTTAAGGAGATTTACCTCATGCTGATACTCTTTGTCTTCAATCATTCTAATACTCTTTATCTAATATACTCAGTTTCTGCTTTTTGTGTTGTTTTCTCCCCCTTTGTTTGTTTTTCTCTATGTTTCCTTATCTCCCCTTTTTCACATGTCTCCCCCTTTCAGATTTGTCTCCCTCTGGATTTTATCTCCCCCTTTCATAATTTCTCCCCCTTTTTGAAACTTATGTCAAAGGGTCTATACACTAATTGTGTATTTAGCCAGAAAATTCTTGTTAACTTCCATTATAATCTTCAGAGCAACATCCCAATTTTCTATTGCAACATCTAGGGATTTGATTTCAATTTTTGTCTCTACTACAAGGTGAACTAATCCATCTAATCTGGAAATATTGGGATCTTTCTTCAATACATTTTTGGCATTGGCTAGTTCTTTTTCCAGTATTTCCTTGTGATGGGTTAGGGAGGCATGAATTTGGACTAACTTGGCTCTTGTATTAGCCTCTTCTATTGTTAATACAACTAGTTCCTTTTGTGTGTGAAGCATTGTGTTGAAGTGCTTCTCACTCTGAGCTAGGTTTTGTAGCAATTGCATGCCAAATATTTTCAAATTTCTTTCCAAACTCAGTATTCTCTAACTCTTTTCTTGTGTGAAGATTGTGGGGTCATACAATTTAGTGTACAGTGAGAATATATTCTCAAGCACCTTCTTCAATTTTTCAATTTTTATAGCCAGCTCCACTTGGGATAGTGTTATCTCACTTGATATTTTATCATTAACTTTGGCTTGAAAATTCTTCTCAGATCATTCCAAAATTTTAGCATTGACATCTTGCTTCATTTGTAACCTAGTCCACAATCTTTGATAATTGCTCCAATATGGGCTTGGTTTCATCAAGTGTTTGCAAGCTAAAGGCATCTAAAAAGATGTCTTTTATCTCATGAAGTGCTTGCTATTGCTTATACTCTTTCTTGAGTATCTCTTGCTTCTTATTTCTTTCTAATGCCTCTTGCATTATGTTGATCTATTCAAGTGTTATGGTTGCATAGTCATATTTTGGTATAATTATTTCTTCATCTAATGCAGGGTCTCCATAGTGAAGTACCCTTGCAACCTTTCTTGAGATTGAACTTCGTGCAAAAATTTGTAATGGCATTGCATCAGTGCTCGGCTATTGAAGGACTTTTGTAGGAGTTCCAGTTGTTGGCAAATTTACCAATGTCTGAACAGCTTCTTCCTCCTTTTCCTTTGGAATGTCCTTATCTTCTTCTGTCCTACCTTGATCAATTACATTCATTTATGTTGCTCCTTGAGCTTGTGAGTCAAGCATAAATACATATGTCTATCCTACACCTTGATCATTTGTGGGCTCTCTTTCCTTGGTAGTCTAAGTTTGTTGTTCAATCATAACAACTTTAATTGTGGTGTCAACCTTTGCAGATGTATCAATTTTTGTTTGCACTTGAGGTTGTCCACTTGTAGTTGTAGGGATGTCAGAAGGTGGTTCTTGTGTATTCACCTTGTCCCTAGTGATATCAACTACTACTTTTGTATCTCATCTACACTGACCAATACTGGATTATCACACAATTTGGCTTGAAGTGTGGATTGGTCAAGGATCTTCTTTAAATCCTATGTAATAAGTGGGTTGATGTTCTAAGCTGAAGTGTTAGGAACATCTTTCACTATGATAGTGTCTACAAGTGTGGTTGTGTCATGTAGAGGGCTTAATAGTGGCAATTGTGTGTCTTGCACACTCTATTTAGTTTGTTGCTCCTCAGCTATTGTCATTTTATCTTGTTTATGTGTCTCCTCCTCTGTAGTATCTACCTTTTCCTTCTCTATTTCTTCTTCCTTTTCATTATCCTCCTCTTCTCCATTGTTTCTTCCCTCAAAGGGGTCTTCCTCTCCTTCTTTCACAATTGTCAAACCATATAGTAACTTCCACATTTTAGTAGACTTATTGACAACATCCTCAATGTTGTTTTGGAGAATGGTAAATGCTTGGGATTTGGGTGCAAATTTTCTCCCATGCTTCTTATTTGGCTTTTTGATTTTCCCCCTTGTTAATTTTGGCATAACTTGAGCAAGTTTTGATTCCCTTATTTATTTTCTTTTCAATATTTAAATAGTAATGTCATTTATTCTCGACAATTGTATATAAATCCTTGGGCATTGTATTGTCTAATTCAAGAGGTGTGTTTTTGAATTTTTCCATCATGGCATATACTAACTCCTCAAGCATATTTTGGTCCTCTCTACTTAGTTTACCAAAATCAATATTTTTTAGTCTAGTTAAGTCTGCATTATCTTTAACATTATCACAGATATTTTCTAGATCAGACTTAGGAGTGTGACTTACCATTCTGAACTGGTCACTTGGTCCTTTCATCGTTAATCTCTGGTTGTGCAATATATTTTCTTCTAGGTTTCTTTTGAACAGGACCTTGTTGTTCACTAGCCTTCTTCTTTTCTTTGGCCTACTCCTTAGCCTTTTGAGTGGTAGACCTTGTGCAGGCTCTTGTAGTTGGAGGTGTAGGCTTTGTAGGGCTTGGTTTTGTAGCTTTCTTTCCCTTTGGCTAAATTGTAGGCTATGTTTTAGCCTTTGTCTTTTTAGCTTCAATTTTGTTTGGTGCTTCCTCGACTTGTTCCTCCTTGCCACTTTCATCCTCTACATCTTCACCCATGCCTTGGGTTAAAGCAAGTGGCTCCTAGCCTTGTTCTTCTTCTTCATCATCTTCTTCATCACCTTCTTTGAATTTTGCCTTTAGTTTCCTCACCAATTTATCTTTCTTCTTCAGAGTTGATGTTGTTTTCAACTCCATTTCGACCTTAGATTTAACAACTTCATAGCTACCAAAGAGTTTGGTTGTCTTGTCAACTTCCTTTGCAAGTAGTGTCATGATAGTTGTTGATGCTTCATCAATGTTTATCTCATAACCTAATGGCCTTAGCCATCTGACTCTTGGTACTGTAGCCTGGATGTATGTATAGTTTGAGTGGTTCTTGATTCACCCCATCCACCCCCTGCAAGTCACTTTTTTTTCATTACATTTCCAACACATATCTCATTTTTAATTTAAGAATTGGAGTTAAGAAAGATCTCAAATTTCTCTGAGTTAACTTGTTGTCCCAAGGCTTTTATGTACAAGCATTAAGAATTTCTATATAATTGTTAGCTTCCTTCAAAATACTCTTGGTCAGAAGAAGTGTATCATCAACAAATTATTGATGGATGATGTTTGAGACATTTTCACTGAATTTGATGCTAGAGATTAATCCATTTTGATGATAATGTGAAACCATTCTAACAAAAGCTTCATCTATAATAATGAACATAAAAGGGGATAATGGGTCTCCTTGTCAAAGACCCCTAGAGATATCAAAATATCCTTCTAGAGAGTCATTGATTAGGATCAATATCTTAGGAGTTCAAATGTGGTAGTATATTAGACTTATCCATTACCAAACATTTAAAAAAAGTCACTATTATGTACTTTTCTTATGATTTTTTTACCTAATTCAATATTTTTATGAACTAAATACCTTCAAACTTTGTGAAAGAAGTAAAATAATTATTTAAACTTTTACCATCCCTTAGATAATTTGAAAAATTGAATAGCAATAAAAACTTATATTAAATACATTGGCATTATATTAGTCTTCTAAAATTTTAAAATTTTAATTATATATTTTAATAGAACTAATGATTTGAATTTGTTTAATATACAAGAAAAGAATTCAAATTCAATTAAGAAAAGAACGGGATATAAATGAAAAAAAATGCATTTATATAATAAATTATATAAATTTTTAATTAAGTATTGTTGATTAAAAATATTATCATGATTAAAATCTAGAAAAAAAACCAAAAATAGGAATTTGGGACAGGTTAATAAAGATGTCCAAAAAAGGACGTAAAGCATGGAAGCTAGAGTGAGCAATATTGAAAAAATAGTTAAGAATTTGGATGACAAAAATTGTAGCACTTTAAAGACTGTGGCTAATAACTTCAATACTTTGTTGAATAACATTGATTAGGCTAAAGGACTTGACTCCTTTGTTGTGAATGAGGACCAAGGATTGAGCAAGCACGTGAGGGCCAATTCCAAGAAGAATTCAAGTGGGGGAGTGAAAAAGCTAGAGGAAATGAAGGCCATGGCAGAAAGTATGAACATTCTAGTAGATCAAGCTGTGGACTTGTTGAAGACTCTGTAGCTATTCAGGTGTTGCCCTTTTGCTTTCTTTTTGCTACCTTTTTGTGGCATAGTTGTACTTGGCCTTATGTTTCGTTATTTGTTCATCTATTCTCTGAGGCCTTTTATTTTCTAAACTCTTTAGTTAGTTTGTATTTGATGCTTTGTTAAATGTTTCAAGTCCTTTAAAACCTATTTTTACATAATCAAAATAAAAGAATTTTTTTTTATCTTTTAAAACTTAAATTATATATATATATATATATATATATATATATATATATATATATATATATATATATATATATATATAATAGGTTTTTGTATTGAATGTAAAATAAAAGCATTACATCAGATTTGAATCCATAAAAACATGATTCCCTTCCTTCCTTCCTTCCTTCCTACCATATATGTAACGCCCTGCCAAGGGATCCAAAAGAATTAACCTAAAGTTTTACTAAGTATGCCAAACATTTTTTTTTAAAGAAAGAATAGCATATATGTCAAACATAAAGTAGCAGAAGAAATAACATATAATCATACATAAGCAAACATAATAGATTACATTCCTTAAGGATTCCAAGACGTTGAATCACATTTAAATTTAATTAATACTAAGTCTAACAAATACCACATCCACGAATAATTAAAAGTTCAAAGTCCATTTAAATAATATATATTTGTTCTGAATGCCACTTGGAAATAAAATTTGGAATGCTCAATCATCCACTATACATGTCACAGGGTATGAACGGCTAAAAGAATATACATTTATAAAAATAGAATTACATCATCCCTTTCGGATCCATGAAACAAAGTACAAAACAATAAATGAAATCCATCATAAATATATAACCATCCATCATAAAGATATAACCATTCATCATAATATGCAAGAATAGAATGAAAGGAAATGCAAACAAAGAACTCCAGCCATGGCATCAACAGATGGATTTCAATGGTAAGAGTAAAAAGCACCACCACTCGACTACGTGGTAACCCAAAAAGGTCCACTCTCACTACACTAAGGAGATAGTCTGAAGTCCCAAAAATGATATCAATCAAAATATCAAAAGTAATCTCTAAGTCCAAGAAACCCCAAAAGTAATTGAACTCAAAGGTTCCAAGATAAATCGACATCTAGACCCAGAGGCAAACACAAATATGTACAAAACCTACTATGTAACATGGCAACTTTCATCGTATGAATCAACATTAGAGTTACCCTAGCAATCTAACTTGACCCCAGCCCCCTAGTGACTCTATCTGGCACTAGTATTCTTTCATATTGACAAGGCATACTAACAATGCATGGTCACAACCAAGCATTCTCTCTACTCCCATCCTAGTCTGTACTAACACTCGAGGCATAGGCGAGAACATACAAAGACTCTTATTAAGTTTATTTTACTCTCATTTATTGTAGCGTTTTCACTTTTAAACAGCTTACAAAGGGTTACCTTGGCAACAACTTAGGGCCTTGGCCTCCATTGCAAGCCACCTCCCAACATTACATATAGATAACCTACCCTAAGCTCATGAAATCACAAATCAAAGAATCATAGTTTATCAACTCAGTCCTATACAAGTGACTCGAAAGCATCAAAAGTTAAATCATCATAACCCATTAGTTCTCTATGAGAAACTCGAAAGTATCCCAAATATACTAATCGAAGACTCAAAAAAGTTAAGTCAAGTATGTCATAACATCCATCTCATTATCCCACAAGGACACTGAAAGCAATAACCAACAATATAATCAAACTCATCATAGAGCATGCCAACACATTACCATGGTTGAGTTTAAAAGATCAAGATCAAATCAACATAATACCACAATCACAAAACTCTCAAGCCTCTGGTAGATGTCCTAAAAATTTTCAACACTCTAGTCAACCCAAACCCAAAACATAGACAACATACAAATAACATAGTAGTTTCATAGTTTGGTTTGATTTTGAAAACATATGGTTGAGTCAACGATAAGGTTTCAGTTTTTATTCAATGTAAGTTTTTGAATAACTACAATTTACAATTTACCCCATTCTTATATTTGAATACTTGTACAACTACCCTAATTCAATTTTAAGTTCATTATTCCAAATGACTTAAGGGTTATTATTTATTTAAAATATTAAACTAATACTCGTTGATTTTAAATAAAATAATTTACAATTTCATTAAAAATCAGAATTATTAATAATAATTAAATAAATTTTGTAAACTTTATTGAACAACATCCATTATAAATTATAACTAATTAAATTACATTTAATTAAATTAATTAATAATTATATAAAATAGTCATAATAATATTTCATTAATTATTTATTAAAATAATAAATATTAATAAAAATTATTAAATAAATAAAAAATTAAAATTGAATATTATTAATTTTTAACAAAAAAAATTTAAAAAATAAATAAATTAAACTATAAAAATTATATATAAAAAAATCACATATATAAAAATGAGTGTGTTTTATAAAGGTCCACTAGCCTTACCTTGTGATGGTAGGTTACACTGTTACCGCAGTCAACAGTATAACTATTGCTGCAAGCAGCAGTGTACCTATTGTTGCAGCCTTAATAACACTGACAGTCGGTATAGGAGGGTGTGGGTTTTCCCCACCTCTTCCCAATATTAATATTTTTTTATTATATTTTATTTTTATTTTATTTTTTTAATAAAAATTTCATAGAAGTTTTAAAAAAACAAAAACCCTCCACTATTTCAATTTATATATTTTTTTATAATAATTCTAACAATTCACTGATAGGGAAAATATGGCCAATCAGTCAAATTTTCAATTAAAAAATATCCCATTTTAATTCTAAACTCTTCTTGGTTTAAATTCTAATTTGTAAAATTACTGAACGAGGATTCTAAGATATTTCAATCTCTACATAAACAGAAGAATCAACATGCATACCAATAATTTACAATATTGAAATACTCGTCACAAAGAATTTCACATAAACATTTCATAGTCATGAAGAAGACAGGAATAGTAAATAATATAGTTAACTGTGTGAATCAAAACACAAGAATCTACTTGGACTCTGATGCTATAATCACAAAACACCCAAAATATTTGTGACAGAAATTTCTTCTCTCAAAACCTTCTCCAAAATTTTCATTCCCTCGAAATGAACCCTCAAATGCTGATAAGGAGTTCTCTCCTAAATTCAGAGCAGTAATTGTGGGATCACCTGAGAGGACTCCTTGCTCACCACTCTTTAACTCTTTATTATCTTTCTTTTATGTTTTCATGCACGTTTATTGAAATATAAAATATCTTTATTTAAATTCACTTGACTTCTTTTTTAAATTAATTTATTAAATTTTAATCCCATGCATACTATCTTAAATTTTTTTAATAAATTAATATCTTTTCCATTCTTTAATTTATTTTCGAAGCGTTAATTGATAAAATATTTATTAACTTAATTACTAATAATATTTAGCATTTATTTAAAAATGGTCTCCTAAATATATTATTTTTAAATTAAATAAATATTATTACCCTTTATAACTAAAATCATAATTTTATCTTTAAATTTAATTCTTTTTATTTAATCAATTTCCCAATTAATTAAATATAATTAAATATTAAAAATATCATAATAATATTCCATTAAATTAAATCATTAATTTAATCATTTAATTTGACTTAATTAATAGAAAAATAACTAAAGACTTATAGGATGGAATACGAAAACCCATCATAGAAAAACACATAGAAGATCAAACCAAAGGGTTATAATCATGAACTTGCGTCATATGACGCATTCAAAAGGTAATCAACTTAGATATTTGTCCTAATTTTCTAGGACAATTGGCTCAAAGGTTTAGGATTTGGACTCAAAAATTTATCTCCGCTCTCTTACCATTGAGATAATGCGATAGGGTACACTCATCTTGACAATTTAGGGAAGTCGATACTCGGTACCTACAATCTGCATAAAAATCTATGCATTTACAAACACATATATACTAAACTAAATAGGCAATGACATGAAGTGGTGCATCATGTAGATCTTGACTACCAGGTGACTACCACTCCTTTCCTTAACATTAGGAACGTCATACATAAAGAAAATATACATGAACACCATACATATGCAGTATGGGGTAAGTATCCATAAGGAAAAACATATGATAATCCATCTAACTATTCATCCTCAATAAATGAAATCACTGTAATAATCATCATGCATACATGAAGTATAGAGTACCAAGTAATCTCATCATAAAATCAACTAATTATGAAGCAATATTTGATAATATAAAAAATAATGCCACTAATCATCAAGAAAAAAACTGGCCTAAAAGAGTTCAACAATAATAACAAAATGTAAACTAGGGGAAAGCACTACATCCACCCCCCCTAGACTTAGGCTTACTTTTGGAAGCCTATAAACAAGTAGGGATATAAATCCCATAAACCAAATGCATCCTCCCATGTAGCTGATGAATTATTAGTAGGGTCCCATTACATGCTCTATGGTTCGACCCCTAAGGGTCAACTCCTACTACTCTGGAATGCAAACTGGCTCCAAATCCAGTTGCCCATCCTCTACTTGCAACGCATTCCAATCAAGAACATGTACCACATCAAGAATATACTATCTAAGTACTAAAACATGGAAAATGTCATGAATGTGAGCTAGGTTGGTTGAAAAAGCAAGATGGTAGGCAACTAGACCTATCCTCTCAAGAATCTTGAATAGTCCCACAAAGAGAGGTGCTAGCTTTGAACCCTTTCCATAATGGATCAGACTCTTCTGCGGACACACTCTCAAGAAAACTCTCTCCTACAGAAAACTACTTATCTGTCCTATGAGCATCGACATACTTTTTCTTCCTATCCTATTCTGTAGACATGTGCTCTCAGATGCACACTACATGTTGCTCCATATCTTGAAGCATCTTAGGACCCAATAGGATGTGATCCTCAAGACTATCCCAACTCAAAGGTGTATGATAAGGATGACCATGGATAAAAGGCCTGAAACGGTGTCATGCCAATAGAATTGTGATATTTGTTGTTATAAGAAAACTCCACTAGGTAAAGATAGTCCTCCCAAAGATTTTGCCTACCCATCACATACATCCTCAACATATCCTCCAGAACTTGATTCACTCTCTTAGTCTGCCCATCTGTCTCTGGGTGATAAGCTGAGTTAAAGTTCAACTACGCTCCAAGATCATGTTGTAGCAATGTCCAAAATGTGGAAGTAAATACAGGATCCGTATCTAAAACGATCTTCTAGGGAATGCCATGTAGTCTCATGATGTCATATATGAAGACATTAGCTACAAAATTTGTAGTGTAGGATGACCTCATCGGTGAAAAATGTGCCACCTTAGTCAATCGATCAACAGTGACCATGATAGCATCATGTTGACGAGAAGTCATAGGTAATCCTACTATGAAATCCATAGAGATGATGTCCCGCTTCCATGAAGGAATGAAATTTGGCTATAAAAGCCCTGTTGGATGTTGGTGCTCTACTTTGACTCTCTTACACTAAAGACACCTAGCCACAAAATCAGCAATATCACACTTCATTCATGTCTAATAAAATAAATGTCACAAGTCTGCATGCATCTTCTTGACACCTAGATGTGCCAAGTAAGGTACATGATGGGCCTCTGATACAATCAATGTACGAAGTTCATCCAATAGCAGTACATAGATCCTTCCTGAATGTCTCAACAGGCCATTTGATTCTAGGACATAGTCTGAAAACCTACCCTCCAATGTTCTCCCTGCATCTATCTCTCTGCTCACCTGTTGATACCAAATATCTGTAGGGAGTGCCTGAAGTATATGGCTCCTCAAATACACACTAGGAGTCATAGATAATGTTACATGTCTCCTACGACTCAAAGTGCCATGTACCACATTCTCTTTCCCCTGAATATACTTCACCTCGAAGTCATACTCACAAAGAAATTACATCCAATGCCTCTGCCTAGCATTCAAATTAGGCTGCATGAATATGTATTGTAGACTATGATGATCACTATGAAGTTCAAATCTATGTCCCAACAAGAAATGTCTCCATCTCACTAGAGCATGAACCACCACAACTAACTCAAGATTGTGCGTAGGATAATTCAGCTCATGATTCTTGAGTTTGCGCGATTCATATGCAATCACCCATTCATCCTGCATCAATACTACTCCAATCCCCTCAAGGGAAGCATCTGTACACACCATGAAGTCACCTACTAGATTAGGTACTAATAAGATAGGTGCACTAGTCAAAAGCTCCTTGAGCTTCTGAAATGCTTCCTCACATTTCTCCGTCCATAAAAACTTCTTTCCTTTCCTCTGAAGGGAAGTGATAGGATGTGCTATTCTAGAGAATTTCTTGACGAATCTATGATAATAACCAGCTAGACCCATGAAACAATGAATTTTTGAAATGGTAGTGGGTGTAGGCCAATCTACCATTGCCTAAATCTTCACATGGTCTACAAAGATACCCTCACCTGATATGATGTGCCCTAAGTACTGTATCTCTGATTGAAAGAAATCACACTTCACTGAGTTGGCATAAAGTTGATTATCTCTCAAGCACTGCAAAACCAAATGCAGATGTTCCTCATGCTCCTTCTAGGATCTGGAATATATCAGTATATCATCAAGGAACATGAGTACATATCTATCAAGATAGGAATGAAACACTCCATTCATTAGACACATGAAAATCGATGGACCATTCATCAGCCCAAAAGGAACTACTGTGAACTTGTAGTGCCCATAGCGAGTTCAAAAGGAAGTTTTATAAATATTAGCATCCTTAATGTGAAGTTGATGGTATCCTGACATAAAGTAGTAGAAGCAATAACATACAATCATACATAAGCAAACATAATAGATTATATTCCTTAAGGATCCCAAGATGTTGAATCACATTTAAATTTAATTAATACTAAGTCTAACAAATACCACATCCACATGAAAGAATAATTAAAAGTCCAAAGTCCATTTAAATAATATACATTTGTTCTGAATGCCACTTGGCAATAACATTCGGAATGCTCAATCATCTACTGTACATGTCACAAGGTATGAAAGGCTAAAAGAATATACATTTATAAAAATAGAATTACATCATCCCTTTCAGATCCATAAAACAAAGTATAATACAATAAATGAAATCATCCATCATAAAGATATAAGCATTCATCATAAAGATATAACCATTCATCATAATATGCAAGAATAGAATGAAAGTAAATGTAAATAAAGAACTCCAGCCATAGCATCAATGGACAAATTTCAATGGTAAGAGTAAAAAGCACTACCACCTAACTACGTGGTAACCCAAAAGGCCCACTCCCACCATGCTAAGGAGATAGTCTCAAGTCCCAAATAGGATATCAATCCAAATATCAAAAGTAATCTCCAAGTTCAGGAAACCCTAAAATTAATCTAACTCAAAGTTTCCAAGTTAAATCGACATATAGACCTAGAAGCTAACACAAACACATAGGAAACCTACTATGTAAGTGAGCAATTGTCATCGCACGAATTAGTGCTAGAGTTACCCTGGCAGTCTAACTTGACCCCAAACCCCTAGTGACTCTATGTGCCACTAGTATCCTTTTGTACGAACAAGTCATACTAACGATGCATGGTCGCAACCAAGCATTCTCTCTACTCCCATCCTAGTTTGTACTAGCACTCGAGGCATGAGAAAGAACATAAAAAGACTCTTATTAGGTTTATTTTACTCTCATTTAGTGTAGTGTTTTCACTTATTAAACAACTTACAATGGGTTACCTTGGCAGCCACTTAGGGCCTTGGCCTCCATTGCAAGCCACTACCCAACATTACATATAGATAACCTACCCTAAGCTCATGAAATCACAAATCAAAGAATCATAGTATATCACCTCAGTCCTATACAAGTGACTCGAAAGCATCAAAAGATAAACCACAATAACCCATCACTTCTCTACAAGCAATTGGAAGGTATCCCAAATATATTGATCGAAAACTCAAAAAGGTTAAGTCAAGTATGTCATAACATCCATCTCGTTATCCCACAAGACACTGAAAGCAATAACCAAAAATATAATCAAACTCGTCATAGAGCATACCAACACATTACCACAGTTGAGTTTAAAAGATCAAGATCAAATCAACATAATACCACAATCACAAAACTTCCAAGCCTCTCATAGACATCCTAAAATTGGTCAACTCTCTAGTCAACCAAAACCCTAAATATAGATAACATATAGATAACATAGTAGTTTCATAGTTTGGTTTTATTTTGAAAACATATGGTTGAGTCAACAGTAAGGTTTCATTTTTTGTTCAATGTAAGTTTTTGAATACCTATGATTTACAATTTAACCCTTACAATTTACCCCATTCTTATATTTGAATAAATGCACAACTACCCTAGTTTGATTTTAAGTTCATTATTCCAAATGACTTAAAGGTAATTATTTATTTAAAATATTAAAATAATACTCATTGATTTTAAATAAAATAATTTACAATTTTATTAAAAATCAGAATTATTAATAATAATTAAATAATTTTTTAAAACTTTATTGAACAACTTCCATTATTAATTAAACTTAATTAAATTATATTTAATTAAATTAATTAATAATTATATAAAATAGTCATAATAATCTTTCATCAATTATTTATTAAAATAATAAATATTAATAAAAATTATTAAATAAATTATAATTTAAAATTAAATATTATTAATTTTTAATAAAGGATTTTTAAAAATAAATAAATTAAATTATGAAATTATATATAAAAAATCACATATATAAAAATGAGCGTGTTTTATAAAGGCTCATTGGCCTTACCATGCAATGGCAGGTTACACTATTGCAGCAATCAGTAGTATAACTGCTACTGCAAGTAAAAGTGTACCTGCTACTACAGCCTTAATAACACTGATAGCAGGTACGACGAGTGGGGTTTCCCCACCCCTTCCCAATATTAATATATTTTTTAATTATATTTTTATTTTTTATTTTATTTTTATATAAAAATTTCATATAAATTTGAAAAAAACAAAACCCTCCACTATTTCAATTTATATTTTTTAATAAAATTTCTAACAATTCACTGATAGGGAAAATATGGCCAATCAGTCAAATTTTCAATTAAAAAGTATTCTTTTTCAATTCTAAATCCTTCCCAGTTTAAATTCTAATTTGTAAAATTACTGAACAAGGATTCTAAGATATTTCAATCTTTAAGTATATAGAAGAATCAACATCCATACCGATAATTCACAATATTGAAATACTTGTCACAAAGAATTTCATATAAACATTTTGCAATCATGAAGAAGACAGGAATAATAAATAACATATTTAACTATACGAATCAAAACGTAAGAATCTACCTAGATTTTGATGCTATAATCACAAAACACCCAAAATATTTGTAAGAGAAATTTCTTCTTTCAAAACCTTCTCTCAGAAAATTCCTTCTCCAAAATTTGTGGTTCCTCGAAAATGAACCCTCAATGCTGATAAGGAGTTCTCTCCTAAATTTGGGGCACTAATTGTGTGATCACCCGAGAGGACTCCTTGCTCACAACTCTTTAACTCTTTAGTATCTTTCTTTTATGTTTTCATGCACGTTTATTGCAATATAAAATATCTTTATTTAAATTCACTCAAATTCTCTTTTTTAATTAATTTATTAAATTTTAATCCCATGCATACTTTATGCAATCTTAAAACTTTTTAATAAATTAATATCTTTTCCATTCTTTAATTTATTTTCGAAATGATAATTGATAAAATATTTATTAACTTAATTAATAATAATATTTAGCATTTACTTAAAAATGGTCTCCTAAATATATTATTATTAAATTAAATAAATATTATTATGCTCTAAAATTAAACTCATAATTTAATCTTTAAATTTAATTATTTTTATTCAATTAATTTCCCAATTAATTAAATATTAAAATATCATAATAATTTTCCATTAAATTAAATCATTAATTTAATCATTTAATTTGACTTAATTAATAAAAAAATAATCAAAGACTTATCGGACAAAATATGAAAACTCGTCATAGAAAAACACATAGAAGATCAAACCAAAGGGTTATAATCATGAACTTACGTCATACAAAGCATTTAGAAGGTAATCAACTCAGATACTTGTCCTAATTTTCTAGGACAATTGGCTCAAAGGTTTAGGATTTGGACTCAAGAATTTATCTCCCCTCTCTTACCATTGAGATAATGTGATAGGGTACACTCATCTTGGCAATTCAGGAAAGTCAATACTTGGTACTTGTAATCTGCATAAAAATACACACATGTACAAACACATATATACTAAACTAAATAGGCAATGGCAGGAAGTGGTGCATCGTGTAGATCCCAACTAGCAGGTGACTATGACTCCCTTCCTTAACCACATTAGAAACATCATACATAAAGAAAATATGCATGCCCACCATACACATGTAGTATGGGGTAAGTATCTATGAGGAAACACATATGATAATCCATCTAACTAATTATCTTCAACAAATGAAATCACTGTAATAATCATCATGCATACATGAAGTATAGAGTACCAAGTAATCTCATCATAAAATCAACTAAATATGAAACAATATCTGATAATCTCAAAAATAATGCTACTAATCATCAAGCATAAAACTAGCCTAAAAGAGTTCGACAATAATAACAAAATGTAAACTAGGGGCAGGCACTACATTACTAATCTACCATACTTGCATAAAATCATTTACATTCTTCAAATCTAGAGTAAACTAGCTAAAAAGCTTAAAGTCCCTATACTAAACCTTTAATCATTATCCTATATGCCAAGAGCCATACTTCGTTTAAAAAATCTAGCTCTGCTCATTTTCTATCCATTGCTTCCATCTCTCGTCACTTTTCCATTGTAGCTATTTCCAAAAAAACCAAAAAACCTCATGTATGTAGCTTCACCAATCTACAACCCCTCAAAAATGCACTGCCTTCATTCACCTAGCTGTCAATATCATTCACCTCCTGATCTAGACCATGATCTAGCAATGCTCCTATGGCATTGTGGGACATCACTCCATGACCCTAAACTAGCTTCTCTCTTTTCTCATTCTACTCTTCCCAGCTCATGCACAACCCTTAGCCACATATCCTCAACCTTTTAGTACATTGCAAGTTAATCAACCCTTGCCTTCCACCTTAGAAATGGCACATAGCCATAGCATCATGCTTCATCCTCATCAACAAAGCATTCACTGATATCTCGTCCAATTCTAGGAATTGACCATTCCATTACTGAACCTAGCCCATCCAGCATGTTGTTCAAAAATAAAGCCCTTCATACAGTCTCCACCTTGTATGTGCTCTTGTTCAATTCTAGACCCCATGCTATGAAAATGGAAATAACATCAAGGTTTGACCTCCTTTTAATCAGTCTCTCCTAAAATCAATCCCTTATCACTCCTACAATAGTTGAGACCATTTCCTCAGTCTTGATTTTCAATAATCCTTTCATTCTTTCCCAACCAACTCGCCCTTTGAAAGCCTTCATCTACCTTTCCAAATTACCAAGAAAGCCACTTCCATCCTTTACGCTACTTCACTCTAGATCAGTAAGTTATTCATTTCCTTGCTTTTTTATAAATGCCTTCTCATTTGGTTGTCCTTCACTCCTCCTTCGCACACTTTATCACTCATTCAACAATAATTCTCTATGATAACTTCTATTGTTAGCAACCACCTTTTGTACTATTCTTTACTTCATTTAATCGATTCAAGATTGCACTCTGTTGCCACCTCTCCCACTTCTTTAAAAGGTAGTATTAAATCTTTCATTATTAACCTTCACTATAAACCATACAAAAATGATCCATCATTACCTCTCCCACGATAGGTAATGATTATATATTATTTACAACTTTGCAATCTTAACAATTTTACCCCATTAAAGTGTGAGCATGGGGAAAAGGAATGGGGAAGAAAAGTTGTGGTGTAGTTTGGGACAAAACGTCTTGTATGAAATACAACTACCCTATTCAATGTAGGGACTTTAGAGAGCATTCCCTCTATTAACATTAATTAGAAAAGTTTGAGGTACATTATATTAATAATATTTTTTTGCCATTAGAACCTAGAAGGAACTCCTTCTATTACATTAGCAAATTTAAGATGATACTTTAACAATCCAACATGACACTTCCTCCATAATTCCTTGCTATACATCATTTGCATATCTCTATAAATTTATTTTAGATGATATGTTAAAAGATTGGTACCAACATGATAAGATCATCATTCGATTTTGAGTTGGTAAAAAAGAGTTTTAATGCCAACCATTAATCTAGAAGAAATATTTATTCATAAAAGTTCATTACTAGTATCTTGAAGGAGAGGTGATAATTATAATACTTGTCAAACTTCTATATGATACTAATATTAGTGCCTATTGAGAATGAGCCAATACACTAAGAAGGAGCATTTTGAAAGCAATTAATTTTTTTTACTTCCTAAACTCTTGATCAATACCGAAGGCCCATTTAAAAGTGTTTCCTTTTAATACTATTTCCTTTAAAGAAGGATTTTTGGAATCAATGAAGATGAAGTTGTTATTCAGGTTAGTGGTACTACCGTGGTCTACATATGTGTTTAAGAACCATTTCAAAATGTTGATGTATGAGGTTCCATTTCCTTCCCAATATGCATGTAGACCTTGCTTCTTATAGTAATCCCAAAGGTCATTCGAAAATTCTTTACAAGCTATTACAAAATCACGGTCTGTAGAAAGGTTGGAATAAATCTCTTCCATAATTCTTTCTTCATAGTTAAATTTTTGTTAGGAATGCATATGTCAGTTTGACCTGGATTTCACTTGTCTTTTGATCTCTTACAATTTTGAACCATTTTCCATATGTTGTCATTGTTTTTTCCATTATCATTCCTCTATATTGCATGATGATTATACTTGTATTTCTTTCATTTTAGGGGTTCAAAAGGTTTCGTTGATGCATACATGGTTTTTGCAACAAAAAAAACCAATACTATAAGGGCATCAAAAGAATTCTTGAGAATGATATCTTCTTGCTCATATTTAGTTTTCAAATAAAAGGATATATCTTTATTAACCTTGTTATTTGCCATATTATCTAGATTTCTTCATTGTAATAGAAAGATAATTAATGCCTTTTTTTCATAACTTAATCTTCTAAAAAAACCAAGAAATATAGTGAAAGACCAAAAGAAATGTAATCCCTTATCCATATTTAGAATACAAGACTATGTCAAAATGATCATTTGTGTAATCTTGTGACACATGATCATCTCTGCAATCTTGTGACACATCAATTTTGAAGGCAAAACTAATGTCAAATTGCATAGATACATGACATGTAATGCCCCGCCAAAGGATCCAAAGAATAAACCTAAAGTTTCACTAAGTTTGGTAGCATTTTTTTTTTTTAAACATGAAAGTAAATACCACTTATACACAATAATGGAAGCAATAGCAACAATACAAGTGAAAGTAAACATACATAACAGGTTTCATTCTTCATGGATCCCTTAATGTTGAGTTACATCTAATTTAACTATTATTAATGATTCCATCTAATACTACATCCACATGAAATAATAATGAAAAGTCCAATGTTCTTAAATTACATTTTTGATTGCTCAATCATCCACTGTACATGTCACAGGGTATGAAAGGCTTAAAAGAATATACATATGTGAAATAAAGTACATCATCACACTAACTCTAATCTATGATGCAATAACATAAATGAAACCACAATCATACATGATATATCATCATAGAAGATATAAACATTCATTGTAAAAGATAACCATATATCATCAAACATAATTAACTAAGTGCACGATTCCTCCCATCCGTAAATAGCATCATTAGACCATCATGGATCCTAGCCATCCCTCCGTGCGTAACATCCCAAGTCACCAAGGAGATCATCTGTATTAACATAGTAGGAATGTCACTCCTAAATCATACTACATCATATGTAGAAAGTAATCTAACATGCAAAGTAAAGCATAAGATAACATCATCTAACATATGCAAATCATCAATGTGAGGATACGAGTCCACCATCATAATCCATGAAGATAGATGCCAACAAAGAATGCATCAGCCACGGTGTCTACAGACGAATCTCAAATGATAAGAGTGAAAAAGCACTACCACCCGACTGCGTGGAACCTAAATGGTCCACTCCCACCGTGCTGAGGAGATAGTCTCAAGTCCCAAACAGGTTATCATAAATACTCTCTAAGTCCAAGAATCCTAAAAGTATACTAACTCAAAGGTTCCAATCACAAAACGACATCTAATCCCAAAGGCCCACAAAGACATGTAGGAAACCTACTATGCAAGCGAGAAAGTGTCATCGCACGGATTATGCTAGAGTTACCCTGGCAGTCTCTCAATAGACCTCGGCCCCCTAGTGATCCCTGTGCGGCCACTAGTATCCTCTCATACAGATGAGGCATACTACGGAATGCAAGGTTGCAACTAAGCGTTCTCTCTACTCCCATTCTAGTTTGTACTAGCACTCAAGGCATGGGCGAGAACATACAATTATCTTATTAGGTTCATTTAATCCCCATTTAATGTAAATGTTATCACTTATTAATAAAACTTACAATGAGTTATCCTGGCAACCACTTAGGGCCCCGACCCCCATTGCAAGCCACTTTTCGACACTACAAGTAGATAACCTACCCTAAGCTCATGGAATCATAAATCACAAAATCACCACAGTCCTATACAAGCAATTGGAAAAATACCAAAAGATAATCCATAAAAAGAGCATTAAATCTCCATGAGCACATGAAAAGCATCCATAAATAATCATGACCACAATATTTCTCTATTGGCAACTGAAGGTATCACTGATAATCAAAAGTATCCACTAGTTCTCAATAACCAAAATATATCTCAAAATCATACTGATCGAAGACTCCAAAATGGTTGAGTCAAAACATGTCACAACATGACATCATCAAGAAATAAATCAACATTTCAGTCCCATCATGGCGACTGGAAAGTAATCTAAGGATAACTAATTGATGACTCAAAAATGGTTGAGTCAAGTGTCTCAGATACATATAACTCAACTTCACTCAAGAAGGCTGATGAACAATAACAATTAGTAAATACAAACATCTCATAGAGCATACGATCACATTACCATGGTTGGGTTTATAAAGATTGAATTCAAGACATCATCATGACATCACAATCATAACCCCTAAGCCTCTGGTCGACGTCCTATAACTGGTCAACACTAGTCAACCCAAAAACCCAAAACAAGAAGCATAGAGAAAACACAATGCAAGCACATGTTTTGGCTCTGCTAAAATTACATAGTTAAGTGTGGGGTTTCAATTTTTGTTTGCAAGTATACTTCAAGTATATAAGATTAATCATTTGACCTACAAATCAACCCATTTGTTCCCTCGATAACATTATCCTTCCATTATTTAAAATTACATTCTAAGAATAACTAAAGGATAAATATTTACTCATTAAATCATTTGACACTTAATAAAATCATTTTTTTTTATTTTGCTAAGATCAATGTTACTAACTGAATAACTCTTCTTTAATATAAATTCAACTTCTCCAAACATAACCAAAATTGACTAGTCTTTAAAACTTACTTTAAACGCCATGCTTAATCAATTAATCTTAATTAAATTATTTAATTAAATTAATTAATAATGTACATAAGTACACAATCCATGACTCTTCATCATTCTAATGGTACTTAATTAAAACTCAACTAAATATCACTAAAATTTAGGTCTCTTAATTTAATCGTTATAATAATTAAATCATCACTAATAACCATTAAAATACCTAAGGTCATTATTCAAGTCATTAGAATAAGACTTATCAACTTCGATGTAAATACTTTACAACTTCGTTAAAAGAATCATATCAACTAAAACTCTATTACATAACTTAATTATTAATTTAATTTAATTAACTCTAATTAATTAATTTAATTAACTCTAATTAATTAATTTAATTAATAATTACATAACCATACCAACAACCCAATGAATATCAGTTGATTAATAACTAACTATAATTTGTAAGTTAAAAGTCAACCATAATCATTTTCATTAAAATAGATCAATTCTCTAAAATGTTCTAAAGACAAATTATTTATTCAATTCATTAGAATATTTAGGTATTTCCAATCCGACGATAATTTATAACAATTCTACAATTTTTGTTTAACTAAGTACATCGTTAATTAAATCTAGCCAAACTAATTTAAAACTAATTTTAACTAATGAATATCCACTAAACCCTCATATTAATATCTCAACAATTTATAAAACATCCTCGTAGTTTACTAAAACATCCCCACATCTCTGAAATTAATTCTAATATTTAATTATAACTACCTCTTTATAAAATCTTATTAACAAATTTCATACAATTAATAATTATAAATTATAAATTATTTATTATATTTAATATTTTAAAGAAATTATTTATTAATAATATTTATGAAAATTGAATTATTAATAATTGATTTCAAAAAAAATCATATATCATAAATATTTTTATAAACACGTAACATAATTTAAAAAAATTAAAAAAACAAACACAAACACTTTTTATTAATACCGCTGACACGGTCGCAGAACCTGCAACAATAGCGGTATAGAGTATCGCCTGTC
Source organism: Cupressus sempervirens (assembly GCA_028749045.1). Taxonomy (NCBI): domain Eukaryota; kingdom Viridiplantae; phylum Streptophyta; class Pinopsida; order Cupressales; family Cupressaceae; genus Cupressus; species Cupressus sempervirens. Next base: position 674,180,670 of record CM053792.1, on the reverse strand, counting down.
GTCGCAGTACTTGTGATGCAGGTACTCTGCACCCAAAGGGTACGAAGCAAGAGTCTGTCCCCCCCCCCAAAATTGATTTAAAATTTGTTTTATTTAAAATGTTTTCAATAAATGTTTATTAAATGCATGATTCAAATTTTTAAATGTATACTTTCCGCAACGATTTTAACATGCGATTTATTATATATATATATATATATATATATATATATATATATATATATATACATATACATATACATATACATATACATATACATATACATATACATATACATATACATATACATATACATATACATATATATATATATATATATATACATATACATATATATATACATATATATATATATATATACATACATATATGTATATGTATATGTATATGTATATGTATATATATATGTATATATATATATATATATATATATATATATATATATATACAGATATATGTAGGTAGATAAAAATATATAAACATGTATGTTTCCACAGAGAACATATACACAAATTTTAAAAAGGGCTTCCAATTTTGAGAATTTCCTATAAAATATTTGTCTCTAAATTATCCAATAATTCTTCTAATGGGTTTGGCTATAAATTTTAACTTAGAATTTTTCATTAAAATACAAACCCTTGTCTAATCAAATCCTTGATTCTATTACAATTCGAACCCAAACCCGCTTTAAACTAATTTCTTTCCTAATTAGAACTAGGGTTTATCCTACTTGAGCTCTCTAATGAATTCTTCACACAAGGAGAGAATCAACATGCAAATCTGAATTAAACATTTATCACAAGAATTATCCAAGAAGTCATCTAGCAGACATGATGAAGACAGGAAGAGAAAGCGTTCAAAAAAGAAATATGTGAAAATCACGAGTGCACCTGGATACTAATGCTAATTCCCTTCTCCTCAGAATCTGCAGAGCAAGCTTCTTCCTTCTCCCATGTTCCTGATCCTCCAACCACACTCCAAATGCTCCCCCTAAGCTTCTAAGAGTGCCTCCTTATAAAGAACTCTCAGGAAGCACCTAGAATGTCTCTAGAAACAACCAGAAGGTGTTGACAACTAAGCATGAGTCTTTTCCAACCTTCTAGATGAGTCATAAGGTTGTAGACACCATGTGCTTAATTTATGCACTAACTCTTGTGTTGTTGACAACACGTGCATAATTAGAGTGCAAACTCTTGTGTTGTCAACATGACAACTCCCAAGAGCTCGCATACTCCTATGTGAATGAATATTAAAATAATGCACATTAATTAATTTAAAATTCACTTTACTCTTTCCAATTTAATTTACTAATTTTTTAAATCTTAAGCACTCACTTTAATAACTCGACTTGTTTTATCTTAATATATTTATATTTTAATCACATGCACACATCATGCAATCTAGAATCTTTTAATAATTTTAATATCTTTTCCACTTTTAAATTCATTTTCGAAACTTAATTGATAAAATATTTATTAACTTAAATAAATATTATCACATTCCAACTTTAAAATTATAACTTTTATCTTCAAATTTAATTATTTTATTTAATTAATTTCTTAATTAATTAAATAAAATAAATATTAAAATATCATATTAATTTTTCATTAAATTAAACCATTAATTAAATCTTTTAATTAAGCTTAATTAATAGAAAATACACCAAAGATTCATAAAATAAAATACAAAAAACCCACTATAGCAAAACACATACCAAATCAAACCAAAAGAGTTAATATCACGAATTAATGTCATTCGACGCATTTGGAGGGCACTCAACTCAAATACTTGTCCTAATTTTCAATTAGGACAAATGGCTTAAAGGGTTGGGATTTGGACTTGAGAATTTATCTCCCCTCTCTTACCATTGAGATAACGCTATAGGATACGTTCATTCTGACAATTCAGGGAAGTCGATACCCGGTACCTGCAACCTGCATAAAAACCATGCATGTACATACTATATATATATATATATATATATATATATATATATATATATATATATATATATATATATATATATATATATATATACTAAGCTAAATAGGCAATGGCAGAAAGTGGTGCATCGTGTAGATCCCGACTAGCAGGTGACTACGACTCCCTTCTTTAACCACATCAGAAATGCCATACAGAAAGGAAACAAACACGCACACCATACACATGCAAGTATGGGGTAAGTATCCATAAGAAAGCACATGTGATAATAAACCATCTAATCTAATCATCATCAATAACTGAAAGCAATGTAATAATCATCATGCATACATGAAATGTAAACTCTAAGTAATCTCATCACATATCAATTGAATCCATAGCACAATATCTGATAGTCTCAAAACAATGCTGCTAACCATCAACATAAAACTAGCCTTAAAAGAGTTCGACAATGATAACAAAAATGCGACCTAGGGGCAAGCACTACATGACAATTCTTAAGTTGAATTTTAAAAACTATTGAAACTATTTGGTTAATTTAATCGGTTGGTTAAAAGCATAAATGATCAACAAATTTTGGACCGGGAAAAAAATCTTACACTCCCCTTGAAATTTCATGCATTTTTCCCATAATGATGAGACACAAAGTTAGAGCTATAAGGGACAAAGTCGATCCATTTGTGTTGATAGCAAAAATGGAGGAGGAAAATCCAAGAAATGGAATAAAATTTCTGATAAATGTCAACTGAGAGCTTTAGCTTAAACCCTTCCCATGTATGTAACAAAGTGGTAAAAATAAAGTCATGGAAGCTTCAATTTAAAGTAATGTACGTTGAACATAAAAACTGATTCTTGTAAAGCTTATCCTTAAATGACAAGAAAAAAAAAGGAAGATAAGTTTTTTTTCAAGTGTTTTGTATAGTTGGAAATGAAAAACTATTCAAATAAAAGTGATCTTGTTGCTACCAAATATACTTATTTTTCTTGTTAGATTACTATTATTGTAGAACTCATCGATATTTATTACCATAAATTGATTTCTTAAAGAATGATTTATCTTGATAAATATGAGATATTTTCCACAACAGTGATGCTCATTTTGCTACCCAAATTCCCTTTACAGCTTATGTTATTTAGATCTACCTCAATATTAAATCCATCTACTGTCATTACACTTCTTATTGTGAACACTTGACCACAGGAATAGTTGAACACTTGACCACAGGAATAGTAATTAAGATTAATTGAGATTAGGCGTCTGTTATTCTTGTATTTGTTATTCCAGACTCGTTTGGTTTGATAAAACTAAAAGTAGAATTTATGTTAAAATTGAAATTTGAATTTTCTGGTTGTTCCTAAAAACAGAGCATTGATCTATTTGTTCAACCCCGATCTGTTTTTTTGGTTACCATGAGGGCTATGGATGGATTGTAGGGGCATGCTTATTCAATCCAATTCACGAACAGGGAAGACTTTTCATATGTACTTATCCCGAAGACAAATCATTGCTGTTGTATTAAAATTCGCTGGAATCAACAAGTATGAAATCTAATTCGCAAATCCTTTAATAATTCAAATTCTCCCTAAAATGTTCTTTCCGCTGCTTGAATACGACATCTTGATGTTTGAGAAGCCACTGTAGCGGAGTTTGTGAGAATATTTGTTAGAGTTTCAAAATCCTTTGCTTAGCCCTTCCGCGTTAACTAAACCGCTTCATGTAAACACTTGTTCTCTTGATTCCCTTGGGGATGAGAGCAAACCAACACTCAGCCACACTGAATCTTACTAGAATCCTTCTTCTCAGGCTGGCAGCTACCGATACGTCCTCCTCCAGCATTCAATGGCGGAAGAAAAGTATGTGGTGTCTAGTAAGTCATGCCTGTGAAAAACGGTCTCCATTTACGTTTAACATACTGGAAAGTTCACCACTGTGTGTTGAAGGGAGGTGCCACATACTTAGAATCTAAATTGTCAAAAGGAAAATTTGAGGATATTTTATGATTTTTTTATTTTTATTTTTGCCTATGTTTCAAAATTGGCAAATTGGAATTGGAGTTTGCGACTTCTAATTTTGTTTCAAAATTAAGTTTTCTGACTTCTTACTAACAAGTAGGAATTGAAAATCAAAACCTTGTTATGTTTTTGAGGAGTGTAAAAACAATAGATTGGACTATGTTTTGAAGTCTGCCCTCAACTCCAAATTTAAGTAAAAAAAAGTTGTGTCTTCAAATGCATCTTCCCAGTAAAACAAAAGTTCAAGTAAAATCCCAAAAATAAGAATGAAGATTTGGCAAAACCAAGATCCTGATTTCTATAATTCCACGAACCAAATGAATGTTAGAATAGTAAATGCTCATTTTTGAGTTAAAATAAGAATACTTATTTCTATTCCCAATTCAGATTTGACCCACCCATTTGAAATTTTAGATATTTACAAATGCCTATTTCAATCTAATTCCTCCTACCAAACAGACCCTTATAAACATCCATTATTAATCTATCAATTGATTTCTCCAAATGTACTTATTACCTTATGGAATCTACTTCCATATGTAAACCATTAACTGTACCAATCGCTATTAATTATAAATCAATTGACCTCTCCAATAATAGTGATCCTTTGGCTACCCACTAGTCATCTTCTTGTCCCCCCTGATGGATCTAGCCAGCTTTTGGGTTCCTCCCCACACCTTTCAAATTTGCAAAAATGTACAAAAAGCGAAATCATGAAACTTCAGCCTTAAGTTTGTAGAAACACTATTGACTGTTAGTTGCATCCACCATTCAAGCAGAACAACAAGTCTTGTGTGCAATAATTGCGAAGGCCTTGTTGATGAAGATCAACGCAATCCTCCATTCAAAAGACTTCCATATCCATCAACTTAACTAAATGCTTTTCTTCCTACATTCTACGCCATTGGATACACACACACACACACCACGTTTCCTTGGCACAATAATAAATCAATCAAGTCCACATTATTCAGTCCCATGTTTCCCTGCTTTCTAGTGTTTCACAACACCTCTGTTTTATCAAGAACTTGGAAGAAGAAAAAATGGTGGGGATTAGTGAATTCAAGCCACATATAGCTCAGATAGCAGTTCAGGCATGTTATGCAGGCATGAACATCATAGTTAGAGTAGCGCTAGATAAAGGAATGAGTCCTTCTGTTTTTGTAACTTACAGACAAGCTGTTGCTACACTTACCATGGCCCCTTTTGCTTACTTTCTCGAAAGGTATATGCGTTGTATATATCTTGCACTGCTCTTCAAGCTGTGAATTTTATATATGAAAGAGATTTTGTGGGTATGTGTGAGGTGCCTAATGCACGTCACAGGTTATCTTAATCTTTGTGCAGAACAGAACGCCCTCCAATGACTTGTGCCATTTTTTGGCAGATCTTTTTGCTTGCTCTTGGTGGGTGAGTGCTTTAATATTTAACTCCACTTGTGATTTATATCTTGAAACTCTGAATTTTCATGTTTGACTTGGAATTTTGAATTGTCCAATGTTGAGCATCTATGATTTTGAATTTGATTGTATGAGTTTTGTTTATCAATATTTTTGGATTTTATACTGTTTTAAGCTAGTTTACTGTTTGCATAAGTTTTCGTTATCAAATACTATTTTAAGTCAGTTTAATGTTTGTATAAGTCTTGGTTATCAATGCTTGTAGAAATTTTAATGGAGGCAAACTGAACTGTTTTAAAATGTAACATTGCAGGATTGCGTTAAACCAGAATCTTTACTTTGCGGGATTGGCAGATACCTCCTCCACATTTGCCTCTGCAACCACCAACCTCATTCCTGTCATCACATTTGTAATGGCCACAGCTTTTAGGTACTTTAGTTCACTTTAGTTGCATTGCTACTGAGCAATGACTTATGGGTAAGAAAATCAAGAATTGTGGGGTACTGAAGTTAGTTAAATATAGCTGGGTGCAAAAATTTACTAACATTTGATACCATTACAAAACAATTTCAAAGACATTGTGGCAAAAATTTACTAACATTAGATACCATTTCCAAAAAAAGTACTGATATTTGCTGAGGGTGATAAAGTTGGTTGACTAGAGTTGAGTACAAATTCTGCAAATATTAGACAAACCAATTTCAAAGACATTTGTGGCAGTGGTTAAATATAGCTTGGTTCGAAAATCTAATGACTTTGGACACAAATCAATTTCACAGGTATTGATGGGACTCAATATGAGTGACATTACTAAGATTTGTGTGATCCTGTCTGTATCCGATTTGTGTTTGTCAATTGAATTTTTGTAAAAGTAAACATCTTTGTTTTTTCCTTTACTTGATCAAAAAATAGATATATTTAGATCTACCTCAAAATCTAATGTCTCACTGAAGTACGAAGTAGAGTGCAGATTATATTTTTGGGATCAAATTTACAATGGTATAGCGAGTTGAACAATGAAATGGGTTTAACTTGATCTGAACTGTATTTTTGTTTCTTTTTTCCTGTAGATTGGAAGTAGTTGACATAAGAAATATGAAATGGATTTATATCAGTTTCAACTTTAATTTAGTTCAGATTGGAAAGAGTTGACATCAGAAGTATGAAGTGGGTTTAACTTAATCTGAACAGGGTTTTTATAAGATTGGGAAAAGTTGACATGAGAAATATGAAATGGATCCTGAACTGGTCTTTTCTCAGAATGGAAAAACGTTGACATCAGGGTTGAAATTAATCTAAACTGGAGTTTTAAAGTATGAAATGTATCTAAATTGATCTGAAATGGGTTTTTTTTTTTCAGGTTGGAACATGTTGACATCAGAAGTAAGCGTGGACAAGCAAAAGTTATAGGCACCATAGTCTGTGTGGGAGGGGCAATGATCATGACATTATACAAAGGCCCTACTCTTGCAGCGACACATCATGCACTAAAACTGAATGAATGGATGTTCGGTGCACTCGAGTTGTTTGGCAGTGCTGTTGCATGGTCTGCGTGGCTTACTTTCCAGGTATCGCTCACCTCTGGCCATCCTTAAATATCACACACTAGGAAAAAATTTGTGATGTTTAAGCTGTCTGCTCTCCTCCTCTGTATAACTTCTTCCAAAAATATAATATATGATTAAAATTGATCAATGTTCCTGAAACAGGCCCCAGTTTTGAAGAAGTACCCAGCTCAAAAATCATTGACAGCAATGATGCTGCTCTTAGGGGCTGTCCAGAGCTCTGCCATTGCCTTGATTTTTGAGAATGATGTCTCTGCATGGAAGCTAAAGTGGGATATGGAGCTTCTCAGCATTGTATATTCGGTCAGTATCTCAAACAAAAGTTTGGATTTATATTTTAATGTTCCATGGAGGCGTGTCATCAGTAGGGGATGTTTCCGAGACTTGGGGATATGAAAATGTTTCTTAATAGCACCACCACTTTTTCTACCCATCGTCAAATCACTTGCTTACATAGAACATACCAATACATTCTGACTGTAACCTTTAACTTCATAAAAACTAGTTTGCATCTCATTTACTTTGTAAAGATTTCAATTCACCTCTATTTGTGTATTAGCATCATCCCCCACTTTTGCACCCCCATTCCCTGTTGTCCACTCACTTTCCCAAAATTTAAACCCTAGATCCCCATCCCTGCATCCCCACACCCCCCATCAATAACTCCATGGCACTATGACAACTAGTTTGCCTTTCGTAAGTTTTTGATGATTTCAATTCACCTCTATTTGTATATTAGCACCGTCCCCCACTTCTGCTATCCCGTTATTCCCTATTGTCCACTCGCTGTCCCCGAATTTAAACCCTTGGTCCCATTCCCCAAAAGCCCATCCACACATCCCACATCAGGAACTCCATAGCACTATGAAATATTTTCTTAACATAATACTATGCATTGTTTGGCAAGAGTAAGGATACAAAAAACTTAGATAAGAACAAAAATATCTTAAATGTGAGACTGATTTTCAAGCATTGGTGTGGAGGCAGGGGGTACTCTGTTCAGCATTTGCTTTCTTTGTTCAAGCCTATTGTATCCATGAAAAGGGGCCTGTCTTTGCAGTGGTGTTCAACCCATTAGCAACAATTTTGGTTGCAATTTTGGAGCGGTTATTACTCCATGTAAAGCTTCATGTGGGAAGGTTGGATTTCTTGATTACTATTAAAAATCTTGTAAAGGTTTTTTGAATGAATATGTGTATCTAATTCTATTGATTAAAATAGACACATCAGCGGAGTCTGGAGTGAAATGACATTAAAAATAGACCACCCCTCATCCATTTTAACTTACTCCTTTTCTTGATCTTCAATAGAACTTTTTTTTTCAACTTTTGCAAGTAAGAGACAACATCCTTCTTATCAGTTTATCTTTCTACCCAAAAACTTGAGAATCAATGTGCAGTTTATATTCATAGCTCAAAACAATATATTGTGTATGATTGGCCTTTACTTGGTTTGCAGTGTAGTAGGAGGAACTCTGATAATTGCAGGGCTGTACATTGTACTGTGGGGCAAAGCAAATGATAAAAAGCAGTCAGATCCTAGAAAGGAGGTTCCCAGAAGTGGATCCAATGGTGTCAGTGATAATTGTTCAGTAGACATTAATCAGCCTCTCTTGGAATGAAGGAATATTCTCTCTCCAAATGGAAGATGCCAAATATCAAAGATCTGAGCTGAGCTTGTTCTCACAATGTGTGTTCTAAGACCAAGTAGCCAAAAAAAAAAAAACTTTGACAGCTCACATTTATCATCATTTAGCTTTCTTATTCCTCAAGGATCTTATGGCCAGGAATGAACCTTTTAGTGCTAAGCACGTGAGATTTTAAAAGGGTTTTATATCAAATTTTTATAATTGTGTATGCAACTCAGATCATTTTTTAATTGAGAATCAGAGAGTTGTTGGTATCCAATTCATTATGTCAAAGTTGTAGGCCAGGCATTTATATTGATTTAAAAGGAGAGGTTTGTAATTAACACACATGTGAATGTGGTTAAATTATTTTAGTCTTACAGTAATGTTCAATTTTATACACATGTGAAAGCTTTCCATTATTTTTAATCTTAAAATAATGCTCAATTTTGAGGCAGCACATGCATAGCAATTTTCAAAAGATTTACTGATGTATTTCCTACAAATATATTGTAGGCGTACAATTTTCCTTAAATAATGCTTAATTTTGAGGTAGCACATGGAGCAATTTTAAAAATATTTATAATGTCATTCCATACATTTTTCCTTTAAACTTATTAGAAATATTCTATATGTTTAAAAATAAATAAACTAATAAAAATTTATAAGATTTTATGTATGTAATGATTAGTGTAAAGATTGGTAAATAATTTAAATGTAATTAAGTTCAATGTACATATAGTTTATCAATTTCTAGTTTTTTGTTCTTTATTTCAAAGTCTCTTGGCTCTAAGTTGAAGAAGTGCATGTGTCGACCTGTATCGGATTCCTAAACCTTCCAACAACAAAAAATATAATTCAATTATGAAATTAGTATGAGTAAGGTTTATGGATATAGAAAAGATTTGTTATCTTTTAAATTCAAATTTAAATTATAGACAAACTCTATTCAATTAGTTGTTATGTGTTGACTTGAGTATAAAATTTATTTTTTGGAAAAAGAGGGGTAAATATTTATTAAGACAAAAAGGATTACAACAAGGAGAGTTCAACAAGGAGCTCTATCCTAAGCAACAAGTTCATCAAATTCTTGCACCATCTCAAAGGGAAGTTGCCCCCTATCCATAATATTCCAGCCTGGAGCATGACTAGAAGCCCATTTGGCTAAACAATCAGCAACTCTATTCCATTCACAAGGAATTTAAGTAAACCTAATAAATTCAAGAGAGTTTACAAAGGTACAAAAGAGAAGAATCTGATTAACAACAGTAGCCAGTTGCCAACTAACATCTTCAAGCTCCTGCAAGGAAAACAAGTTCACCACCACTTGGGAGTATAAAATTTGTTATCTTGTGTGTTAAATGTGTTATATTTGAAGATGAACCCTAATTCATTTTTTTATTAGATAACCAAGAAAGCAATTAAGATGTATTCATTGCATTTTAAAACTGGTGATTTTTTTAGTGGCGAATCTTTGCTAATTAGCTATTCCATCTCTTTGGGAAATCGCAATTTGGCGAATAAAACCTACATATGGGGTCAACCATGTCGCCGAGATATTAAATAATTTGGGTCAAAATCCAAGGCTAATCGCTCATTAGTTTACACATAATTGGTCCAAATCCCAATCCAATTGCAAATGTAATCTACATTTAGAACACAAGTATTTTAAAAATTTTGTCAGTGTTTTCCTAATGTTTTCTTAATGGACAGTGTTATTTCGCCCTTAAAATAAAATAATATTTTCCCTAGGGTTCAGCATCGCCTACTATTTTACTAACATGTGTCTCCAAATATCCTTGTTTAGCGAACTACTTTATGTTTTGGTTTTTGGGACACATGTCCTAATTCCAGTAAGATTTAGACTTTATGGTATGTTGTTTAAAATTAGACCCGAAATAGAGCTGAAGTCATTGATCTATATTACATCAATGGTCCAAATTAATTCCTTTCACCATAAAAATGATAATATTAAACATGATGACGACCAAATTGGCAATAAAAAAGGGCACATTATTAATTGAATCTTAATGAATTGGCATACTACAAGTGCATTGTATAGTGTACACTTGGCATGTGGGTCATGGACTACTTGCAACTCTATAAATTCACAAAAAAATTAAATAATCTCTCTTTGGAAAATGACATATTATCCAACTATATCAATATTTTGTGTTATATGAAATAATTAATTTGCCTCTTACATTACAAAAATGTTTATGAACAACAAAATAAATCACCTACATTTATTTGCATACCAAAAAAAATTTATTTCACCACAGTTATTATTATGATACGAAAAGGAAAATTTTGCCAATAGAAAATAATTTTCTCTCTTGCCTCAAATGAAAAAATTGCCCTCAATTAGAAATTTTTCTTGCATATTTAATGTTGAATTCGCAACATTTTACATATTTTTCTCGAGAGGGTTTCTTAAAGTTATCCTTGTTTAAAACATCTACATTGCATCATAAGTCTTGTTAACATTTTAGACACACTACACTTTATTTTTTCTATCTCTAATTATTCACACCAAATTGATAAAATTACAGTACGAATTATATGTATATGTATATGTATGTACACACACACGTGTGTGTGTGTGTGTGTATTGAAGCAAACACGTATTGAGATATCAAATCTACATGTAAGGCTTTAAATCACGAGCAATAAGATCAATTCCATCTATCTCATAGATTTTTTATGAAATATAAAATAATGTGTCAATATTGTTATTAATATAAATACAAGAATTTTTTTCAATAATATTATGATAAAAATAAGAACTAGTTATCCAATGAAAAGTAGCCACTTTTTGTAGCCAACACAATTTTTTTTGAAGTCTTGGTAACATTTGCACCAATTCATATAGTATATATGACTCCATATCTCCTCATATGACATGATAAATGAATTGAAAACATCACTCATTCAAGACAAAATAAAAAACTTAAAAAAAATTGTAGTACCAAAATTTGTTAACAATTATAATGTTTTCCGACAAACTAGGAAAGGAAACTTCATACAAAACCATTCTTCTTACAATGTCAAACTCTTCTTAAAACATTGAAACTATGATTCTCTGATCTAAATTTCATATTAAAAAATCTATTACATCCTCTTTTTATATTTTTGGCCCTCTCCATATTCACGTACTTTATCTCCATAAAGTTCTATATAGGTTGCTTGTAAATTAGTATAACACAATGTATTTTCATCAAGTTTTTTTCAATTTTACAACATTATGGAGGAAAAATCGAACCAGCAAAAATAATGCAAAAATCCATCCTGCTATACATAATTTAGATGCTTGACTCATATGTGGGAGCTTTGTTCCTAGATTTTAAATTTTTTTCTCATAAATCAATAGATTTTGTTCATCTTTTATTTATAATAACAAACTCGATTATTTTTAATTCAATCTCTAACTTCTATTTTCTACTCTTTATTTAATGGATTGTGTTTAATCTTTGTTTATAAAAATAAACTCTTTTATTCAAAGTGGAATGGTGCATTTTGTTGTAACTTGTAGGGTTTGGCTAGTATATTTTCTTCATGTTTTTTGATATAAAAGTAGCCAAAACAAGGGGGTTGGCCCTATAAAACCATGGTGTAACTACCAACAAAGAACCAGTAGAAAACCAGATAGACCCCTTAATGCATTACGTCAATAACAATAGTAAAATAAAGATACTAGAGTTCATGTTCTTAAAACTAACAAAGTTTAATAGATTAACAAAAGGCATGTATGTGGTCAACGCATCGTACCACCCACAACCCAAACCCAAATTCCATTGAAAAACCAAAACCATCTAAACTAGACAAAGAGAAACTACCAACAGATAACCAAAAAATACCAAGCACTAGAAAGACTACTAACTGGCATCTTTCTTCTTGCCTTTCCCAGCCAACAGAACCTTAGCCCAGTCCTTCGGAAGGAAATTGTAGAGCAATTTTGAATCATCTTTGCCCAAGCCTTCCTCCTCCTTCTCGTAAGCTCCTAGCCCTAATTTCTCTATTCATTTTTCTCATGAAAATATTTGACATTTTTCATATTGATTTAAAATTGTTTCCATAGTAGGATTTCTCTATCCATTTCCCTTATCAACATGTTTGACAATAAGTGACAATTTATGCATTAACTCAAGGTAAGTCACTTGTTATAGTTTTTTTGAGTTTATTAGTGAAATCTATGAATTAATTTTTGGAATGTGAATATGTTGTTTATTTTTAGACCATTGATATTTTGGTGTCAATATTTAGTGTGAAATCTTAAAAAATTGTATTTTCTTATGAGAGCATAATCAAGATTCAAAGGGTCACGAAATTGACACTTTGAGATATTGACAAAACATACAATTCAGACTCCAAATGCTATTAAAATTTTAAAATGGGGCCCTCGTTACATCTTTGGGATCAAATAAGCTATACATATTTTATTAAGTAAATATTCATTGTCTCAATAATTATATTTTCTCAATTTCTCCTTGTCAATTGAAATGTAATTAGTGCAAATTGTTAGATAAATTGCTAAAAATATTTGGGTGAATAAATAGAATAGATTCAAACCTAAGAATGTTTTATTGAGATGTTTCTAATTGGCATTTCTTGGAAAACAACTTTCAATATACTAAATATATTACGAAAATTATGAAACAAAAGATTATGAAATTTATTTGAACAATTTTTTAAAAAATGAAATTTAAAAAAGTGAATACAACTTTACAATTACAATGTCACTCTTACCATTTTAGAAGTTTGTATTAATCTTTATATATTTTAATAATAGAAACAAATTTTATAAAAATAGAAAATCTAATAAAAAATGAAACTTCAATTTATTTTTTTTATAAAATTATGATTTAATATTTTACATATTTTAGTATTCCAATAAATTTTAATTTTGAAAGATTTTTAATAGAGATATTTAAAAAATAAAATAAATTTATAATAAAAGTATATATTTTTTAAAAAATTGTTTTCTAGAATATAAGTATTTTTTATAGAATTTATGTTAAGTTTCTTATGATTTGATAATGGAAAACAATATTCAAAATTTTAAAGGTAAGAACCTACAATGAGCTTCTTATCTTGCACCGAATAAATAATAATAACAATTAATCACAAAACATGATAATTAATTTTGGAAAACTTTGTTCTTAGAAAATATTAAAAATATATCCTCACAATAAAAATGTATAAATAATGAAATAAGATTTTTTTATGTTATTTTTTATTTTTATTAATCTTATTTTACAACTTAGAGTAATTAAAATATCTAGCAATTTTTTTAATAAAACTATTTTTAGAAATTAATATTATAAATTCTAATTAGCTAAGAGCTTTTTAGTCCCTCACAATTTTAGGAAATAAAGAGAACTAGAAATAATTTTGTATTGGTATTTTGATGGTATTTTATAATTCATCATTTCTCAATATTCCTCGAATGGATGCCCAAGATTGCTAGGTCAATTTTTTTACAGCTCTTCATGATAGTACTATTTTGTATGGAAAATTATTACACCACCCCAAGACAACTTCTAACAATAGAAATTTAATTCAAAGTTGGAAATTGCCTCCACTAACTTTATTAAAATAAACCCCAAATCCATTAACAATTACTAGCATCATGACCCTACCTTGTGATATCATTAATTCATATGTGAAAATGAAGATTAAGTTGTTGAATACAAGTTTTGGTTGCAAAAAGGCACAAAATTATTTAATTTATCATCTTTATATGGATTAATATAAGGAAAACACATGTATTCAATTTGGTGGAGGGTAAAAAGTAATATGATTATCTCTTCATAGTGGGAAAAAATATGTATTGAATTTGATGGAGGTTAAAAATAATATGACCATCTCTTGCAGTTTGCACATTGCAAGAACAACTTCATCGTTTAATTTAAAGATAAAAATAGGAAACAAATTTATATGAATTCTATTATTTATTGACAAAAGGACAATGTTGTTAGTTTGATTTTGTGTCAATGTTTATGTCATCTATCATCTATATTTTGAAGAGTACAAGTGGTAGAAACATTAGAGCATAGGTGATGATGGGTCACACTATTTGATACGCAATAGAATCCAAATACAATAACAAGAATCAAGTAAGCACATTGGATCGCCTATGATAATAGATCAATCATCATCCCATTGTGGTATCAAAATTATAGAGTATGCCAAAAATTAACAATAAGAATCATTATGAATTGTAGAACATAAATAAATGTAATATAATTTATAATTCTTCATTCATTTAATTAATCTATGTACATGTGATTCTAACTTTAAAACAAAATTCAATGGAAGAAGCCTAAAGATGTCACTCGTAGAAAAATCAAATATACGATAAGTAGATTTAGATAAAGGGACAATCAACAATGTCTATACAACTAGTAATTAGATCAAAAAAATTATTTATTAATTTAAAAAGTTCATATTTTTAAATTTAATTAATAAATAAATTGATAATTTTTTATATGATTAATAAATAACAAGTATTTGTCAAATCAGATAAAGTTTATGGTTAAATAGTCATTTGCATGACCTCTTGAATAACTAATCAATTAATTAGCTATCTTATTTATATAACATATTTTTACTTTTATCAAATACAAAAATTTTAGATAGCAAAATTTGAGAAAAGTTTATGAACTAAGTAATCAATTAATTTAACCAAAACTTAACCATAGTTCATAATATTTTTTAATTACAAAGTAGAATATCCTTTTTGCAAGAAACTTCTAGGAACCTCCCTAGATATTTAGCCATGGTTGACAACAAAATGGTCATTACTTCATTGCGCAGCTCATAGGCTCAGTGGATATTTAGCTTCTTCAGTAATAGTATTGTCCCAAGATTGAATGTCCATAATTATTACCTTGATTATTAAGCACTCACCTACAACTCTTTGTTCTTTTAGTCCTCAATTAATGTCATTTATTTAATTTTAAATTAAACTCTCAGCTCTCAACAAAACAAAAATGGATACTTGGAACTGAAGTATATTCCCAATTAAATAACTTTTTGTTTGGAGTAATGCTTTGGACTTTACTAGATTTTAAATTTGACTTATGGGCCTCTATAACCTCGCATCAAACATATTGTTTCTATTTTTTTCCGAATTTGGAAATAATATTCTAAATGCAATATAGATGGTATTTAAATGTATTATTAGATGGTTGATATATAAAGTTTTGTTATTATAATAATTTTAATTATATATTAAAATAGTTTTATGTTTTGTTCAATTGGTGTAATTAATCATGTGTTTGTATATTATGTTGTTTTGAATTGGTCCATTACATGTATAAAAATTTTGTGGTTAAGATTTTGCTTAGTGTATTAAATGAATTGTTTTTTAATATATTGTAATTTATTGATGTTGATAGTTATTTTAAAATCTATCAAAATAAATATAATAGTAAGATTTTTTTGATGAATAGTTCATTTCTATTAATAAACTAGTATACTTGTTACATATTCACAAAAAGAGGGTCAAGGATACAAGATCACCCCACCAAAGTTCAATTTTTAAAGTATCTTACTTTCTTATATTTAATTTAACTTTATAATAGTGTTATTGTATTTAAATAAGGTGGAATGTGACATATTGATGAGATTGAATTCAAGGTAATTTTGTTATTGCATGGAATGAGATATGTTTGTATTTTATTGGTGTCTAATTTGGATTAGATGACATTGTTTGTGTGTGTGTGGGGGGTCAAACAAAATAAATCTATTTGTTCATAAAGACAAATATTGGTTTTATGTGACTTATTGAAGACATTAAATCCAAGTTAAATGTAGAATGGGACATAATTGTAATTTGAAATAAATTAAATTCATCTTTGCAAATAACATACAATTCAAACTAGTTTTTCATTTTAATTAAAGATTATATTAGAGAGATGGTATGTAATAAAACCTTCTATTTTTTATAGTGGAGACTTTTGAGAATATCAAATGTTGTCATCATCTTAAAAGTGTATAAACAAAATTACCATTAAAGGTTGCATTATTAAGCAATCTATTCAGTTAATGGATTTCATGATGTGATAATAGGAATTTGTAACAATTATGAGCATAAAAATATAAATGAAATTTCATTTTCTTTACATTTAAATTAGCTAGCCATAAATTTTTTGTTAATGTTAAATTTGTTTTTAAGGGGCCCTGAAACCCAAAACAAAGCATGTTTTTAATAAAGGGACATGAAACCCAACGTCAAGAGATAAGCAATAAGATCCTCAAAGGGAAACAGGGCACAAACAAATCATGAACAAAGCCAAGAAGAGGAAGCCAAGTAACACACCTCCCCCAAAACATAAAAGGCAGACAAGAAAAGATGTAACAAATATTCAACAATTTGCCTAAGAAAATGAATCAACAAAACCTAAGATTTCCCCTTTGATGCCTTCTTATGGGACCTAAGGGTCATGTCAAAAGGAGACAATTTCTTTGAGTGATTTCCTTTATCTATAATCCATCCTTCTCAACCTTGACTACATCAGCTTGCCAAGTAAATGGGTCTACTTAACTAATATAACCAACCATGACAAGGATAGTGAGCTTTACAAAGGAAGGGATAATATAACTAACTAAACCAACCATGATAGGGACAACTAGCTCTGCATAGGCAAAGACAATAGAAGAGAAAGCACCCAAAGAAGTAATTCCTTCTCCACTTGCAAGGATAACAAGCACCTTTGGTATATAAGCAACATATGAATCATCTATAATAGTAGAACTAGTAGCAACCTTTGAAGAAAAAGAACCCACAATAGGTTTAGTGAAAGACGCACCATCTAGGACCATCTCAAATGGCATGCCATTGGTACCACTATGATGCCTTGTATGATCAATCTGATGGTCAGTCCCACTATAGTGCCCTATGCTCTGTTCGAGCCTAGTCGCTGAAAGTGATTGGTGATAACTGGTCTATATATAGTTTATTTATGCATAGTTGGAAGAGAAAGCAATGAATGGAGGAGCATAGCTAGAAGAGAAAGCAATTGGAGAAGTGAAGCCCCACTATCTATAGGTAACAACATTGTTATTAGAAACCTCCATGCTACCTAATCGCCCTACCCCCCCACCCGTTTCCTTGGGAATCTATTGAAGCAACTATAGCAGGGTGGGAATCATAGGGTTCCTAGTTCATTTTGGGGCCCTACTATTTGTATGTTGGAGGATATAGTTGTCATTCAATCGACCTATCTTCCTTTGCTTCCAGCTAAAAATTAGGGTTTAATAGCATCAACCTTAGTAAATAATCTAATAATAAGGGCTCCTTCTACTATATTTAGGGTAGTTGGGGAGTGGAAAGTAAGAAGAGGTAGATTAATTAGGGAACTATAGCGACAACATTGGTTGGTCAAGAGCAGTTTATTGTGTGTGTGTGTGTGTGTGTGTGTGTGTGTGTGTGTAATGTAAACCTATGAAGAATATGGTAATAAAATGCAAACTTGACATTTATGTGCTTAATGGACTGTTACATGTAAGAGAGTGCATTGAAAATAAATAGGAGTTTGCATTAATAAACATGAATAAAAAAACAAGATTTAAGAAAGTTATTGATAGATGGAAAGGGGGAAGTAGGCCTGGAAATTGATGGTCATATTGGTCATTTTTCAATTTTTTATTTGTATATGATAAGCAAAACAATTTCAAGACCGTACACATTGGTGGTCTAAAATTTTGTAAAATCATAAATTTGACAATCAAATTTCTTAATAAACCATCAAAATCTTGTATAGGGA
Source organism: Cupressus sempervirens (assembly GCA_028749045.1). NCBI lineage: Eukaryota > Viridiplantae > Streptophyta > Pinopsida > Cupressales > Cupressaceae > Cupressus > Cupressus sempervirens. Next base: position 674,162,352 of record CM053792.1, on the reverse strand, counting down.
TAATATAATACTTTACTTAGTAATATAAATATAGCATTATATAAAATGTAGGATATTTTAATACCCATAAAAAAATATAACATGTTTTTAAAAACATGTTTCTATATTATTAATATTAAAATTTATTTGTGATCTCTCCAAGGATCTGAAGGATTCTATGGAGATTCAGGTTGGTTCCCACACCCTCTCAGAAGGTGCTTTATTTGAACCTGCCAAACACCTATTATAGGTGTCAATTGGTGGAACACAAGATCAAGGATTGCCCTTTGGTTGTGCTTAGGTTAAACCCTCGCCCAAGGATGCTCCTATTAAGCCAATAGAAGGAAAATAAAAAAGAGGAATGGACCACTATTGGGTGCAAGGGAAAGGCTTCCCTAGCCCTCAAATAGTCGAATGTAGCTTTAGCTTCCACCCCTTTTGTGCAAAATGGAGTTCAAACCCCAATCATTGCAAGGTTGATGGTAGTTTCATAAGAATCAATTCCTATCATTTCATAGGTTTCAAACCCTCCATAGGGGATCAAGGCAATTGCGAAGGCTACCACTCCTGTAGTGGTTCACACTCCACTCACTGTGTCCTCCATTGAAACACAAACTTTGAGGCATTCTTGTAGTCCACCAGGGCATGTTGAGAAACCAGAAGAGAAGCGACAGGTCATTATTTCTAGAGGGTTTCCCTTTGGTCTTAACCTAGTTACAACCTTCTTGCAAAATAGTTACTCCTCACTTGAGGATGAGACAGATGTGGAAGAGTTTTCATGAATTTTTTTATCATGGAATGTAGGATGTCTTACAAACCTCCCTAGAAAGTACTATGTTGAGGATACCCGTCATGGACTTGGTAATCTAGATTTCCTTTGTATGCAAGAGGTAAAGTTCTCTAATTTCATGCTTTCTTCTTCCTATCACATCATTTGATCGAACGACACTATATTTTCTTCTCAACATGAAGTTGGTAGAGGTGGTGTAGTTACTCTCCTTTCACATCGTCTTAATTTTATTATTATTTCGCATGGTTTTGACCCCATGCACAAAATTATTTGGATTTTTCTTTCCATCAATAATCATTCCTTTGAAATAGTTAATGTTTATGCTCCCAATGATGTTGTGAATCAATCTCAACTTTGGTGTCAAATGGCTGACAACTTGCCCCTAGCTACTTGGGTTATGTGCGGTGATTTTAATATGGTAGAGTTGACTTTTGACAGAGAAGGTATTTTTCCTTTTTGCTGGATAGTTGGGGAAAGGGAAACATGGTACTTTATGTGCAATAAATTGAGCCTTTTTATCCCAACGCTAATTGTTGCAAGTAGAGTAGGGTCTGGCACACATGGTCGAACTTTAGAGCTAGCTCAGACTGTATATTAAAATGTCTCGATCATGCCATGATTATTGCATGATCTTTTTTTCCTTTTCTGAAGATCAAGAGCTACCTGACATTCCCTTGCTGGATGTGATATTGTCAGACCACTATCCTATTTATTTTACCATTTCTTGGAAAACTGTTGTCCAATGATTTGTCAAAATGCAATTTTTCCTAAACACATCAGTGTTGATGCATGCTTCAACTATTGCTCATATCTCATGTGTCTAGAACCTAGACCCCACTCTCAATCAAGTTGGAGTTAATGGTGGAATGATGTTATTACCCTAACTGCTAGGTTTCTTCGCATCTATGGGAGACAATTGGCTATATTGAAAAAGAGATCTTATGAAGCTAATACCATGACTCTCAGGAAGGCTTCTAAAGCTCTTTCCCTTAACCCATTTGATTTGGATTCATGAGTCTAGCTTGCCAAGCTTTGCCATGAAAAATAGATTGCTAATAACTATGCTGCTAGGGGTGCCCAAATCAAGGCTTGCCTCTACTTGTTACAAATTGGTGACAAAGCTTCTAAAGAATTCTTTCAGGCTCCTAGGGCTTGTCATACCAACATTGGGATAAAAAAGATTAAATAGGGATACTATTCTTTCCAATTTCCTTGACATACTACAAGCTTTTGTGCATCATTATGAAAATGTTTTTGCTTCACAGGGAAATTTAGTTTCCTAGTAGGAAGCTCTCAGAAAGTGTATTTTTGTTACTCCAAACTACCTAGTGATTGAGTAATGAGATTTCTATGAGTAGTTTCTCAATATCAGGGACCTCAAAGAGGATGTCTTTTCTATGGCAGATGACAAGTCTCCCCTGGGTGTGACAGGATCCCCTATGAATTTTACAAGCACCTTTGGGAGTCTATTGGCCCAGACCTGCACAAAGTTTATCTTGAAGCATATCATACTAAGAGTCTTGGAGTTATTATTAACAAAGGAATCATTAGATTAATACCTAAAGCTGGTGACCCTAAGGATATTTGCAACTAGAAGCCCATCACCTTGCTTAATGTGTCATACAAGATCATTGATAAGGACTTAGCTCTCAAGATTTAGCATCTTCTTCCTTTTGGTTTTATCAAATCTAGATATATTCTTGATAGCAACATTGTTGTTTGGGAAGGCATGAAGTGGACTCATAAGTCTAACCAGCAAACTTTGTTTTTAAAAATTAATTTTGCCAAAGCTTATGATCGAATTGAATGACCCTTCATCTTGGCTATGCTCCAGGCTTTTGGTTTCGATCCTAATTTTCTCTAGTCTATGGAGATTTTTTTGGCAATGATAATGCTTGTATTACCATCAACAACTCTTAATCTGAACCCTTCAGGATTTTTTGATCTATCCGTCAGGGTTGCCCTTTGGCTCCAACTTTGTATGTGATCATTGCTAAAGGTTTTGGTTACCTACTTGCGCACTCAATTTCTTCTAGTTTGGTGCATGGCATTTCCTTGCCTAAATTTTCTTCCCAACTTGTCAATGGTCACTTTGTTGATGAATCTTTCCTCACTCTTCTGGAAGACAAGGAGAATATTACTAATGCCTTGCAATGCTTGGATGCCTTCTGTCAACCTTTTGGTTTGACTATTCAATGGCATGAGATCCTCTATTATAAGCAATCCTTTCTTCTAGCTCTGCCTTGGCTTGCTCAATTTGAGTGGAAATAGGTCACTCATAGGGAGATCTTCCACTTTTTGGGCATCTACTTTGCCTTTCAACCTTCTCTGGTGGAGTTGTGGAATGTTGTGCTCATGAAAATTGTGAAAAAGCTTGACTACTAGCTTACCAAACCCCTCTCTCTTGCAAGGAAATTCTAGATTTGGTCGAAGGCGTTGGCTACTACATATGTATATTAGTCATCTTGTTGGGCTACCTCCAAAGCCTCCTACCTCAAGCTGGAACACTTGCTTCATGACTTTCTTCAAAGGCTTCTGGTTTTTATCATCATGGATTTCATAGGGTTGCCTAGGATTTTTGTTGTCTCCCTAAAGAGTCTGTAGGTCTTGACCTTTTGTCCACTCAAAAGCAAGGGCTTTCTCTTTGTGTTAAGTGGATTATCTGTGCTCTCACTAGTGATGAAGCTTGGAAAGTGTTGGTTCGGCACTGTATCTCTTTTGGATTTCCTATCAACAGGCCTATGTGGAAGGGGACTGGTCTTTAGAACCTTCTCATTATGCGATAACCTATTCATATCTAAGGCTCTTTTGTTATCAAGAGCATTTAGAAAGCTTGGAAATTTGTGAATCCATGGCTGCATTGGGATGGTGATGGGTTTCATGATGGGCTTTTTTTGAATCAGTAGTTCCTTTGGTGGTCTCTTTTGTTTGTCATTCAAGGTATTCCTCTGGCTAAGACTCAAGGCACTAGTGCTCTTTGTTTTTTCAAACGCATTATCAAGACTTCTAAGGACCTCTTTTCCAGGGTCTCTATGAGTCTTAGATCTTGGAAAGATATGCAGGTCCAATTCTGTCTTGCTCATCCAGATCAACATTTTTTTGATTTTCTACTCTCTTCCATTCTTGATCACTTGCTTCACAAGTTGGGAATCCAGTCTATGTGACCTTGGTGGAAAGACTGGAAGTGGTATCTACCATGCCCTTCACCAATTATAAACCCAGCTTAGGGTATCGATGGCTTTCTCCCCATCTCCCTATGGTTGATACTCTCAACCACTGGTTGCCCATTTTTCCTAGTGTCTATTGTTTCAAGGGCTTGCCCTTGGGCCACGACTAAAACATCTTGGTGTTCCTAATCCTTAGTGTCCTTTTTGTGGACATCTTTAGTCATTTTTGCATATTTTCTGGTTTTGTAGGCGTGCTCAAAATTATTGGCACTAGATACATTAATTTTTTAAAGTATTTTAGGTCAAAACCCTTTTCTTGGTACATGATTGTTCTAGGTGATTCCCTGAGGATTCCTCGTCAATTTACCCAAATCTGGCATACTTTCATGATGGAAATTTTGTTTACCTTGTGGAAAGATAGGAATGTTGTTCTATTCACTCACAACTTTCTTGATATCAATGTTGCTATGTACACTAAAGCACGCAATTTGTAATAATGTCATGTTGCAAATCCAGGTCTAGGCCAACAAGGTGGTGCTGGAAGTGGCCCAGCTCCAAGAATTGCTCAATCGTTGGGGTAACACGCCTTGCATAGTTGCCAAAGTTCCTCTTGACTCTTTGGCTGACCACACTCTGCCCTGGGGCTACCATCGGGGTTGTAGCTCTTATGCTCATCATTCGCATATGTTGTACTTGTAGGCTCCTTATCACTACTCTCCTAGTGGTGGTGATGTTGATTGGTAGCATCACTCAGCTTCTCCACCTCACCATAGTTTTGGCTAGTCCCTAGCTCCTATGGCTCTCCCTCCTATTGCTTCTCTTGGCTCTGGTGGCTCCAAGTGGTCTTTCCCTTGCCTAGATCTGGCTATTTCTCCACCACAGGAAAAGGAGAAAGACAAAGAGAAAGGTGTTGATGATGGTTGGACTATTCCTAGCGTGCCTACCAATCCCAAGGATTCATGGGGTTATAATGATCGTGACAATCCCCCTTCGGCTGGCACTACTCTTGCAGCCCAAGGGATCTGCTTTTTTATTTTTTTGGTGAATAGTTGTTATTTTTGGCTTCTATCGTGTGAACTCTCTCGAGGTGATCTTGTATCCCCCAGCCCCTTTTTTGTGAATATGTAACAAATATATCAGTTTATTAATAGAAAGGGACTATTCATTAAAAAAAATGTCTATATTAGTACTAATTCATAATATAAAATATATAAATCCTAGAAACTTAATTTGCTAACAAATAATATTATTATGCAATTGTTAACACATATTTATATTATTTATTATATATTTATATTCATATTCTTTTAGCATAATTCATTATAATTATTATTATCTTAGAATCTTTTAATATGAAGCACATGATTTTAGAAACATGTTTATATTTATATTGATTTAGTAGTTTTAAAATTTAAATGTAACGCACTGCCAAGGGACCCAAAAGAAATGACCTAAAATTTTTACTAAGTTTGCCAACATTTTTTTTTTTTAACAAGAAAGATGATACATACACATCAAGCACACAGTAGCGGAAGCAATAACATACAATCAACTAAAGCATACATAACAAGTTACATTTCTTAAGGATCCCATGATGTTGAATTACATTTAAATCTAATCTAATACTAAGTCTAACAACTACCACATCCACATGAAAGAATAATGAAAAATCCAAAGTCCATAATATACATTTGTTCTAAACGCCTTTTGGCAAATTAATTCGGAATGTTCAATGATCCACTGTACATGTCACAGGGTATGAAAGGCTAAAAGAATATACATATGTAAAAATAGAAATAAAGATACATCATCCTCCATGAATCCATGATACAAAGTACAGTAAAATAAATGAAACCATCCACCATACATGATACATCCATCCATCATAAAAGAAATAAACATCCAACATGAAATACAACTATCCATCATATAACATAACTAAGTGTGCAGTTCCTCCCAACTATCAATAGCATCATTAGAACATCGTGGGCCCTAGCCATCCCTCGTGCATAACATCCCAAGCCACTGAATAGATCGTCGATACTATAGTAATTAGGGACATCACTCCTAAACATACTACAACATAAGCATAAGAAAATCTAACATGCTATTCATCAATGAAAGGAAATGCATCAGTAAATAACATTGTCTGAACATGATAAACAAGAACCCCAAGAAGCTCCATCCACGGTGTCTATGGATGAATCTCAATGGTAAGAGTAAATAGCACTACCACATGATTGCATGAAACCTAAATGGTCCACTCCCACCGCGTTGAGGAGATAGTCTCAAGTCCCAAATAGGATGTCAAATTACATAACACAAGTACTCTCTAAGTCTAGAAAATCTTAAAAGTATACTAACTCAAAGGTTCTAAGATAGATCGAAATCGAAATCCCAAAGGCACAGAAGACACATAGGAAACATACTCTGTAAGTGGGCAAGTGTCATTGCATGAATCACGTAGAAGTTACTTTGGCAATTAGCTAAGGACTCCAGGGTCCCTATTGATCCCTATGCGGCCACTAGTATCCTCTTGTACTGACAAGGCATACTATGGAATGCAATGTCACAACCAAGCATTCTCTCTACTCCCATCCTAGTTTGTACTAGCACTCGAGGCATGGGCGAGAACATACAAATTTTATCTTATTAGGTTCATTTTATTCTCATTTAGTGTAATGTTTTCACTTATTAAAACAACTTACAATGAGTTACCCTGGTAGCCACTTAAGGCCCCGGCCCCCATTGCAAGCCACTTCTTGACACTACAAGTAGATAACCTACCCTAGGCTCATAAAAGCTCAACTCCATAATCATATAAAAATCACCTTAGTCCTATACAAGCAATTGGAAAGCATCATAAAGATAATCATAATAATCACACCAGTTCTCCACGAGCAACTAGAAGCATCAAATGATAAGTCACAATATCCATTGGTTCTCATCAAGCAACCAAAAAGTATCCCAAAATAATACTAATCGAAGACTCCAAAATGATCAAGTCAAACATGTCACAACATGACATCATCAAGAACATGACAAACACTTCAGTCCTGTCAAGGTGACCAGAAAGTAACCCAAGTATAATGGATCAATGACTCAAAGATGGTTAAGTCAAGTATCTCATAACCATACACCTCAGCTTCACACAAGAAGACTGGAAAGTAATAACAATAGTAAATACAACATATCATAGAGTATACTCAATCGCATTACCATGGTTGGGTTTAGAAAGATTGAGATCAAATTATCATAGCATCACAATCACACAACCCCCAAGCCTCTAGTCACAACCTAAGATTGGTCAAAGCTAAAATAACCCCAACACCCCATAACATAAACAATACATAGAAAACATCAAAGTCACACAATTGGTTTGATTTGAAAATTCATAGTTGAGTTAAACAATAAAGTTTAAGTTTCCAGTTTAACTATAAGTTCCTCAGTTAACCCTTTCAATTAAACTCTTTCTCATTCTCATAACAAAAGAAATCACATCATGACTTAAAAGTATTAATAATCATTTATTCAATTATTAAAATAATAATTATTGATTATTAAATAAAAATAATCCTAATTTTATTAATATTCAAATTTTTTAAATAATAAATATAATTATGATATTTATCACTAATTCCAATTAGTCCCAATTTCCATTTACCTTACTAAATTATTAATTATTAATTATTTAATAATTAATAATTAATAATTAATTAATATTTGATATCTATTAACAAAATTCTCTAATAAATAATATTTGTTAATCATTAATTAATTTAATAATAATAAACTATTATTAGAATTCTTTTAATAAATAATATTTATTAATCATTAATTGATTAAATAAAATTATATTACAAATTTCATTAATTAAAAATTAAATCATCATATACTAATAAAATTTATTAAATAATAATTAATTTAAAAATTGAATAATATTAATTTTTAAAAAACTAAATTATAATTAAAATAACATATAAATTTATTTATTTATTAAATCTTAACTAAGCACTTAAGGCCCGCACGGCCTGCAGACCTCGGTCTACTGCAGTAAGGTACTGCTCTCACAGCAATACCTGTTGCGATGCGATGTGAAAGGTAGGTAAGTGGGGGGGGTGGGTAAAACCCCATCCCCAATTCATATTTAATTTTTTTAATAATTAAATGAAATTTGTTCCCCCTAAGATATATATACATTTTTGAAAATAACCCCTTTATTAAGTTTATATATATATATATATATATATATATATATATATATATATATATATTACAATTATAGTCTGATAGAAGAATTACTATCAACCATACAAATTTCTTTTTTTTTTCTAATTTAGAATGTCCAATTTTAATTTCAAAACTTTCCCAAATCATCTAATATTTGAATTTCTAAATTATTATTATTTCTTTAAAATCTCATATCCTCCCCATTTTAAAACTAATTTCTTTCAATTTGTAGAATGAGGTTTTCTAACTAGTTTCTCAATTTAGATATACAGATGGAATTGAATCGCAAATGATTCAATACGAAGGGTGGAAAGATCCATACAATGAATTTTGAGAAAACAATTTTCTTTTACAATCACGAAGAAAAAAATGTCAAAATTACATATTTCACCTAGTGATTAAAGCACAAGACCCTACTTGAACCTAATGCTAATACACAACCACCCGAAGATTGAAGGAGAATTCGCTTCTATCCAAAACTTCTCTCTGAAAATTTCCCTTTGAAAATTCGCATTGCCCCCAATTCGTCCTCCAAAATCATCCCCCAAAAATGAACCCTCTAATTGTGATAAAGAATTCTCTTCTTAAATCGAGGCACTAAATGTGTGTTTACCCAGGATAACTCCTTGCTCACAACCCTTAACTCAATATTAACTTTCATTTATCTTTTCTTAATTTTTTCCATGCGTGTTAAATGCATTATTAAATAACTTTATTTAATTTTCCACTTGACTTCTATTTAAATTAATTTATTAAGTTTTAATCTCATGGACGTATCATGCGATCGGAATCTTTTTAATAATTTAATATATTTTCACTTTTAATTTTTTTTTGAAACTTAATTGATAAAATATTTATTAACTTAAATAATAATATTTAGCATTTATTTAAAAATGAACTCTAAATATATTATTATTAAATTAAATAAATATTATCACGTTTTAAATTTATCCTTGTAAGTTTTATCTTCAAATTTAATTCTTTTTATTTAATTAATTTTCCAATTAATTAAATATTAAAATATCATAATAATTTTTCATTAAATTAAATCATTAATTTAATCTTTTAATTAGACTTAATTAATAGAAAATTACCAAAGATTCATAAAATAACATAAAAAAAACCCATCACATACAAAATCAAACTAAAGAGTTATAATCACGAATTAACGTCATTCAACACATTCGGAGGGCACTCAATTCAGATACTTGTCCTAATTTTCAATTAGGACAAATGGCTTAAAGGGTTGGGATTTGGACTTAAGAATTTATCTCCCCTCTCTTACCATTGAGATAATGCGATAGGGTACGCTCATCCTGGCAATTCGGGGAAGTTGATACCCAGTTCTTGCAACTTGCATAAAATCCATGCATGTACATACACAATATATACTAAGCTAAACAGGCAATGATAAGAAGTGGTGCATCGTGTAGATCCCGACTAGTAGGTCACTACAACTCCCTTCCTTAACCACATCAGAAATGCCATACAAAAGAAAACAAACACGCACACCATACACATGCAAGTATAGGGTAAGTATCCATAAGAAAACACATAAGATAATAAACCATCCAACTAATCATCATCAATAACTGAAAACGCTGTAATAATCATCATGCATGCATGAAATATAGAGTATCAAGTAATCTCATCATATAATCAACTAAATATGAAACAATATCTGAAAGTAATGCTACTAAACATCAAGCATAAAACTGGGCTAAAAGAGTTTGGCAATGAAAGCAAAATGCGAACCAGGGGCAAGCACTACATTAAATATATACATTTTAGAAAGTTGACTAGTTAATTTGATGTTTTTATTATTTTTTATATTTGTTATCTTACAAATAAAAACTTTTATGTTTTAATTTTTTCTTATATTATGGATTTAGAAACATCTATGATTTTTTAATATACAACTAATTTGTACTTGTTTTTTAATATTATATTTTGAATTATTTTCAAATAAAATATGAAAAAAATAGAAACTTGTTGGAAATATAAGATTTTTTCATTTGTTACTAGTTTTTTTTTTTTTCAATTTGTATCTATATAAATCAATCATATCACCAAATTTTATTTTTTCTTTGCATCTCTCAAAATTCTTGTTCTCATCATAGTGAATAATATAAGGTAAATTTTATTTAATTTTTCAATATCTATACAGAATCATTTTCACACATAGTTACAACTTACAAACTTGTACTGTATTTGTTTTTGGTGGTACATTAGAAATGTCTTCAAAATGAAAGATGTATGGAGAGTCTTTTATAATATCGAGTATTGGCATAAAAGTTATCCTTATATGATGAAGTTATGGTAGGTTGTGCTTACTATTCTTGCAAGTATTGTTAATTGTCAAAGAGGATTTTCAAAACAAAAATATCGTAAAAAAATGTTAGAAAGTCATATCTAGGTTTGGATACACTAGATGCATTAATGAGAGTATCATTAAATAGATTGAAATAAATTATATAAATTGGAATGAAGTATACCATATATAGAAGAACACAGAGTCAAGAAGAGTTCTTGACCTTTTATTAATTTGTTTTTATGTGTGTTTTGTACTCCAATTTCAAATGAAATTTCTTTCTTCTAGATTAGCATATTAGATGTTTTACTTTTAGAAATATTTTTTTATATTTAATATATTTAGAGTCACAAATTATTTAAATTAAAAAATAATATAGTAAATTATTCATATAAAAAAATTGACAATCAATATTTTTTTTAAACGTACAATGAAAGGCACTAAAATGACCGGGTAACCGTCAAATTCAAGCTCGGGGAAGATAGTTGTAAAATGTTAAATAAGAATAGTTGAGGGGAAAATAGGCCTGTGTAGTAAATGTATTAGCTTAGATAATCAGATTGAGCTATTAGAGATGCATGTTAGGAAAGTAAGTGTCAAATCTCTAAATGGTAGTGATTGGACAGTTAGTTTTTTTTCCAAACTTGTGACATCCCATATAATGTACAAACAATTTTTCCACAAGCCATTGCCCAAAATTATTTCCAGCTCATCAAGAATTAGTTTTTAAAGCAACCTTAACCAAATCTGAAGCAATATATAAAGTTCCCCTCTTTACGTTGAAACTTCCTTCTAAGAATATACGTACTTAGTCTAGGAATTTAGATGCACTTATTATAGGAGACTATAAAAAAGGAGTTGGTGACATATTTAAATAGTTATATATTTGTCTTTATCTCTAAACTGGGTTCTTCCTCTTTTCTCTCTCATGAGGAGACAAGTATGATTTGTTTTTATAGAAATAAAAATTTAAAATGGAGATGTTAATTATTAATAGATGAGATGTACTTATTTATAGTTATATATTTTTTGAAATCATGAATTTATTTATATTTATCTTAAATAGAAATATATGTTTATTTTAATAGGATAATTATTTTTTAAACTTAAATTATTATTTTTGTGAATTTTGATCAAATAAATTTATTTATTTTTTGAATTGGGAAAAAATTATAGTTTAATATTGAGAAATGACTATTTAAGGGAGGGAAATATTTAGAATTGGATGTAATGTGGAAGATAGAGAAGGTAAATAAGATAGAATTATTTACCTACTAGTTTAGTGTGGGAGTTTAAGATGCCTTGGCCAAAGCTTAATTCGCATATGATTATTTAAATATGTTTGGTTAGATATTTATTTTACTCTCTGCTACCCTATGGTATGATTTCTTCTTATACTAAGGAATGTTTAGTAGTTAGATGCACAGTTTCACCTCAGTCTTCTTCTGATCCATCAATGTCGGGTTTCTAGGCTTCTTGAGCAAGGGTCGGTGCATTTTTCATTTCAAGAAGAGCCCTAGGGAGCTAACCACTCTGTGGTTGGGTGGTAAAAGTGCCTGGACCACATTCTTGTCTTAGGATTTGCATATGGACATGGTGTCTAAAGGCTTAGGAAACAAGGATTGAAGTTTTAGTGTGGTGCCTAGATGACTAGACCAAAATGGTCTTATTTGGATGTATATGATCATACATGAATTGTTGAGTTCTTATGTATTAAACCATTTGATGTAAACATATGTTGACAAGCAGTTGACGTTTTCCTATTTAGATTTATCATTTTGAATATTATGTTATACAACTCATAGTCACTTTATATAGATATATATATATATATATATATAGGAAAACTTGATATGTAATATTGGATTTTTCTTATTTTGACACTCCATGGTCAAACTTTTGTACATGACTATTTATTATGTAAAAATTTAACTTGACAAGTCTTGGATATTTCAACTTTGTTTACATGTCTTTGAAATGTGATATTTTTATTACATTTATGGCATGACAAGGGTTTTAGGAAAAACAGTCTTCACAAAAAAAAATCCAAAAAAAAGTTAGATTAATAGTTGTGCAATGTTCTATTAGTATAGCGATGTGACACTATTGGTAAAAAATGAGATTGAAAATGATAACTACAATAACAATGTGAAAGAAATGACCCACCTAATTTAGAATTGATAACAACAACATTAAAGTCAAAACAAATAGTCCAATATTAATATTCAAATTGAACAAAAAATCAAAAAATCATTTAAAAACTATTAGGACATGTCATTATCCCTAACTACCACAATAAAACATAGTTTGATTTTAATCAAGTCATCTTATCCTTTTCATCAAATCCACATGCAAAAGAGAGTGATTTACTAATATTTGTATACTATTAATACTACATTGGTCATTTCTATTTCTTGAGGGAGGAAGTTTTATATCTTTTACAAAGTTGGGAGCACAAGTTCTTAGTAATCAAGAAGTATTCATTGAACCAAAATCATTTAAGGTTGTTCAATCCAGACCACTCACTCTCTTTGTGATGTGTGAACATTATAATTCCTGATAGTCGTTCTCCATTAACAAACTAACAAGTACCACACTTCTTTCTCAATTTTTATATGCTTTTGCAATGAAAAAATTTATGGGGGAAAAAACATGTTGGTAGAAATAATGAGAAGATGTCAAATTAGTGTTTGATAATGTTGATGTGGGCTTGAAGCCATTGTGGATGATGTTGAAAGGATTAGTTGCAAAGCACAATTACTATAGACCAGTAGTAACTTCAAAAATATAAAAACTTTGTGAAATATATATTTTACATACATCTTACATGCCAAATTTATGGGCTTGAAATATGAGTTTTTAAATGGAAAAAGACCATGTTGCGTCAATCCATTATAAAGTCTAGAAGTCTTGGAAAAATTGTTGAGGTAATATATTTGTGCACATAGTCTGAGGGTAGTTGGAAAGTAAACATTTAATTGTGATCTTGTCTCCCACGTAATCTTTCAGATTTGACTTATATAAATAGAAGGGCGCCGCTGCATCAACATAGGTATAAAAGCTATAAAACAATTTGTTTGTCTCAGGATAAAAAAGAATCCATTGCAACGGATCATGTGAAAATATATTTAAAAACAAAGTTTAAAAACAAAGAATTTATAATTAGGTTATATTTTTTAATTTTCTTATTTCAAGATTTATTTTAATGGAGGTTCACCTTTTTTCGCCTAGTCTCTTTGATTAAGAATCAATGAGGGAAATCATTCTGTCAAATTTGTCTTGGGCGTTTCGGGCCTTGCACGCTAGACTTGATCCTTGGTGGACTCTTTGTGAGCCTTTCAATTTCACTAGTAGAGACCTAATTTGAGAAAATATTTAATTTGTATTTGTTAATAAAAATATTTATATTTATATTAGAATAATTATATAAATATTGTTAAAGTTAAATATGGTTTTAATATTAAACAAGTGTCATATAGTGGTGTGTACTTGCCATTATAGTTTATATTAATCAAACATTAGAATTTAAATAAATTCTATATCATCGAATTTGAAAAAAAGAAAAATTTATAAATCTCTTGTGAAAATTCATTCATTATTAATCATAAATCATATAAGTTATATGAATTTAATTTTTTTTAAATGACAATTTAAATTTTTTATATGTATATACATTTTTATTAACATGATACATTTTTAATCATATCTTTACATTCTTATAAATAATATTTTTTAAAAAGCTAATATCTTAAATAAATTTATCTAAAGAAATGTAGATATCCATTATAAATTTGATTAAATTTTGATTTACTATATTTAAAAATATTTAATTTTTTATCTCAATTCTTTTTTGCACTTAACTAAAATTTTGTTTATCTCGATTCTTTTTTCACTTACTTAAGGTTTTTATTTTAATTTCTAAAAAAAAGATTATTTATATATTCAAAGTTAACATTAACACACTCCACCCTTTTTGCCTATTATAGAATGTTTATCCACATTAATAATTTTATGAAAAAATAACTTAATTTATTGTAGTAAATATTTTCAAAATTAGAAATGATAAATTTAAATATTTACAAATGAAAATTTAGTTTTTTTGTTGTTGTTTTTTTTTTTTTTTTTTTTTTTTTGTTAATTGTGTGATTTTTGAGTCGAACTCATTGACCCATATATCATGAGTAGTGATTCAACATGAATCCATCTCTCATGAGAATAAATGGAACACTTAACACTCATTGGATCTAGGTGATGCTCACCTGGGTGAAGCACCGGGACTTCCTGGGAGGTCACCCATCCCAGTACTACTCCAACTTGAGCACACTTAACTATGGAGTTTCCTCCATGGTTAAACCCAAAGCTTGCAATCCCATTTGCAAAACCTTCACCAAGTGTTGTGCCTTATGAACCATTCATTAGAAAGCCCCTTAAGCTCATCAATTGATAAGTAGGAGATAATTTCCCCAGCAAGTCAAATTGTGATATTGCTATCAAGATTTAACTGTGTGATTTTTGACTTGCTGTGGAAATGATCTCCTACTTATCAATTGATGAGCTTAAGGGTCTTTCTAATGAATGGTTCATAAGGCACAACACTTGGTGAAGGTTTTGCAAATGGGTTTGCAAGCTTTGGGTTTAACCATGGAGGAAACTCCATAGTTTAGCGCGTTAGGCTGGAGTAGTACTGGGATGGGTGACCTCCCGAAAAGTCCCGGTGCTGCACCCATGTGAGCATCACCTAGATCCAATGAGTGCTAAGTGTTCCATTTATTCTCATGAGAGATGGATTCATGTTGAATCACTACTCATGAAATATGGGTCAATGAGTTTGACTCAAAAATCACACAATTAAACCCTGATAGCAATATCACAATTTGACTTGCTGTGGAAATGATCTCCTACTTATCAATTGATGAGCTTAAGGGGCTTTCTAATGAATGGTTCATAAGGCACAACACTTGGTGAAGGTTTTGCAAATGGGGTTGCAAGATTTGGGTTTAACCATGGAGGAAACTCCGTAGTTAAGCACGCTCAGGCTGAGTAGTACTAGGATGGGTGACCTCCCAGGAAGTCCCAGTGCTTCAACCCTGTGAGCATCACCTAGATCCAATGAGTGCTAAGTGTTCCAATTATTCTCATGAGAGATGGATTCATGTTGAATCACTACTCATGAAATATGGGTCAATGAGTGTGACTCAACAATCACACAGTTAAATCCTAATAGCAATATCACAATTTGACTTGCTGTGGAAATTATCTCCTACTTATCAATTGATGAGCTTAAGGGGCTTTCTAATGAATGGTTCCTAAGGTACAACACTTGGTGAAGGTTTTGCAAATGGGTTTGCAAGCTTTGGGTTTAACCATGGAGGAAACTCTGTAGTTAAGCACGCTCAGGCTGGAGTAGTACAAGCTTTGGGTTTAACCATGGAGGAAACTCCATAGTTAAGTGCGCTCAGGCTGGAGTAGTACTGGGATGGGTGACCTCCCGGGAAGTCTCGGTGCTTCACCCAGGTGAGCATCACCTAGATCCAATGAGTGCTAAGTGTTCCATTTATTCTCATGAGAGATGGATTCATGTTGAATCGCTACTCATGAAATATGGGTCAATGAGTTTGACTCAAAAATCACACAGTTAAATCCTGATAGCAATATCACAATTTGACTTGCTGTGGAAATTATCTCCTACTTATCAATTGATGAGCTTAAGGGGCTTTCTAATGAATGGTTCATAAGGCACAACACTTGATGAAGGTTTTGCAAATGGGGTTGGAAGCTTTGGGTTTAACCATGGAGGAAACTGTGTAGTTAAGTGTGCTCAGGCTGGAGTAGTACTGGGATGGGTGACCTCCCAAGAAGTCCCGGTGCTTCACCCCTGTGAGCATCACCTAGATCCAATGAATGCTAAGTGTTCCATTTATTCTCATGAGAGATTAATTCATGTTGAATCACTACTCATGAAATATGGGTCAATGAGTTTGACTCAAAAATCACACAGTTAAATCCTGATAGCAATATCACAATATAATAATAATTTATTTTTGATACTATAGAATAGTTATGTCAATGTTATAGTTGAATATTCATGTTTGACAAAAAAATAAAAGTTTGAAGTATAATATGTATTTGTTAAAATTAGTGTCATTTAATATTCTTCACATGTTACCAATTTTTAGCTGAAAATAAATCAATATGGATAAAGCTTCCGCAAAAAGGGGTCCTATAACACCAAATGAAATGAATCAATTATCATTGAGATAAATGGTATAGATAATATATTAGAATAATAAATTAATATTATGAACTTTGATGAACAAGAAAATAATGCATTGTCATTGGTTGATTGATTTTAAATAAATTCCCTATGAACAAAGTGAATACAATAATAGGTATTCGATAACAATATCAAATTTCTAGAGTCTATATTAAGATGGTAATTGTTGCTTGTATGAAATTTTTTAACATTTAACAAAATCTCACACAGATCAATCTAGAAATAATGTTCACAAGTGATTAAATGTTCTATGAATTGTTTACTCACCTTTCATAGATTTAAAATATATATTTTAAATATGTAATGTACACACATTTATTAATTTATAACCAATTTTATATTTATTTTTATACAATGACCTATAGAAAAATAACTCCTCTCACTTTTATCATACTTTTATCATATTTTGATAGATTCGCTCTTTTTATTCCTTTAGTATGCCCATTTATACAAATATAATTGAAATCTTTCATATTTGCCTTAACTCTAGCCCCTCTTTTAGTTCCTCCTCTCTTGGAACTAGACAATAAACTAAATAAAATGGTGATTAATTTTTATTTTATTTTTTATGGAGGTCATCCACAAACAAGTTTTAGGTATTTGATACAGGCCCACGTGTGCCTGAAACCTCTTCGGCTAAGAGCCAAGGACTAAGGAGCATCCACGCTACCAAATTCACCCAGGGCATGATCGTATTAAAGATATATAGTTATAAAATTAGATAAAATTAGTTTTGATTTAGAAATATTTGTTTGGAATTGAAAACTTTTGTTCATATTTCAAGTTAGAGCAGATATGTGCCAAGAGACTATAAAGAAAAGAACATAGAATAAATATTGGCAAATTACCAAATGCTCGTAAACCAAATTAATAAATGTAAATGTAAAGTGTATGTCAAATAGTAATCTTGTCATGTTTACAATATAATTAGAAGCATGTTAATGTATTTTGATGATTTAAAATTTAAGAGTTACTTTCAAATTTCAATGTTAAAACAAGTGAAATTAAAATATTTAAAAATCATGATCAATAGTTTATTAGAAAACTTTCTTTTTTGTCGAAAGCCTCTTGGTCTACTGGTGAAGTTGAAAGGCTCAGAAAGAGCCTGCCAAGGATCAAGTCTTGTTGAGTGCAAGGCCCCTGACATCTAAAAGGGATGAGGTCAGGATCATGCCCCAGGCGAATTTGGTATAATGGATACCCCTCAGTCATTGGTTCTTAACTAAAGAGACTAGGTAAAAATTGTTGAACCTCCATAAAAAAAATAAAAACCTTCTTTTTCCATTGTAGTCTACATTAAATATTTATTTATTTAAAAACTAGTACATTTATATTTTAATGAAAATTTTCAGTTAATACTTTGTTAAAATGACTTTTCATTTTCATAAATATATTTCATACAAGAATTAGTTTTATGTGGAAGCTAATAGCAATGAATTCAATTAGCAATTTCATAATGCCTTATCTATATCGTTTACCTATAATAGTTACTCAAAATTATTTTGTGTAATAAAAATTACAAGGTCAAATTAGTTAAAAGAATAATTAGTCATTAAATTAATTTTTATTGATGATATTAATTTTTATTTTTATTTTGAAAAAGAGGGGTAAAAATTTATTCAATCATAGCCAAAAATTACATAAGGCCTCAGGCCCAAAAGAACCAGGCACAACCACAAGAACAATTAAATTCTATCCTTTTCCACTAATTGCTCAAAAGTCCCAATATACTCAGCTAGAAGTCCATCCCTTCCTGAAATATCCCAACCATCTCCTTTCTCGGATGCCCATTTTGCCAAGACATCAGCCACTCCATTCCATTCCCTAGGAATATGACAGAAAGAGATCCAATCCAAAAAGCTACTCAGATATAGAATCTCACGAATAATGGAAGCTAATTACCGGTTAACATCATCCACACTCTAGTTATTGATCATATCCACAACAATCTAAGAATCTAACTCACACAACATCTTCTTCCAACCTAAAGAACATCCCCACTCAATAGCAATCTTAATGGCCAGGGCCTCCATCAAGTTATTGAAATGAACTCCTTTAAAAACAAAGAACAAAAAAATAACATTACCATCTTTACCTCTTCCAATCCCCCCCACACTTGCCTGCCTAGGGTTCCCATGGGAAGATCCATCAGTATTAATTTTAAGGATATCTATCAACGATAGTTTCCATCTCCCCACCCTACAAGACTTTCTCTTGAGCGGCTCAGATCTCTTACCACTAGTGCATCCTAATCCTTTGTTCAGCATTTCCAAATTCCTGACAATACTGTAGTCCCCAGGGTCCACAAGTTCAGTCATATCACACTTGGCATAGATAGTTTCCTAGATTTTGCTCAAAATCATTTGTCACAGATTAGTGACTCCCAAACTAGAATTATAGAAAATCTTGTGATTACGCTCCATCAAAAGATTCCAAAGAATAAAAGTAGGTCCAACAACCCAAGCCACTAGGAGGAATGTTGTTTTTGCTGGAGGTCTGCCAAGGCTATCCCAAAATTCAATAAGAGACTCAGCATGAATACACCCATGACACTATGGCTCCCACCACTTATGCCAGATTTCTCTAGAGAGAGGACATAGGAAAAATAAGTGAGAAACACTCTCTCTATTCAACACATAGAGGGAACAAAAAGAAGGGCCCTAGAACCCTCTTCTCTGAAGGTTATCACAAGTAAGACATTTCTTCTAAGCAACCAACCATAAGAAAAAATTACACTTCGGCCAAAAGAATTTATTCCAAACCTTCTTCCACCAAGGAAATTCAATTATTCCATGACATTGATTATCTAGCCAAGCATAACCTTGGGCCACACTAAACTTGTCTTTAGGACTTGGACCCCAAGCAAGGATATCCTTGTCCTTAGAGGAGTTGCACAACCTATCAAAGAGGAGACTAGCTTGTTCTACTAAAAATCTCCAAGGAACCCCCCAAAGGCCACTCACTTGGGTCCTTCCAACAAGCCACATCCACTGATCCACACTGTTTGATAGTATTGAAGTGAGCCACCTCGGTCCATCCTACTATAGTGAAAATCTGACAAAGAGCCTAGAAGTGAGGGTAGCTAGAAAGAATGGGAGGATGCCCATCCCAAGAGTCCTACCAAAATAATTCACTTGATCCCTCATTACATATCTAGAAAAGGCCTTCCTTGATAAGAGGAGCTCCCTTTTTAAGAGTATCCCAAATAAAGGAACCCTTTCCATCTAGAGACAATCTAGGAATATCCTGATACTCCACTCCCAGAAAGTACTTTTGGGATAGAATCTTAGCCCAATCTCGATCCTGATTATTGCACCACCTCTAGTATAACTTAGCAACTAAAGCCTTGACACCAAGAGCCATACATTTAAGGCCCAGACCCCCAGCAAACTTTAGCAAGCAAACCATGTCCCAATTGACTAAGCTCCACTTAGAAGAGAGAAGATTGCCTGACCAAAGGAATTGTCGAGACAAAGCATCAAATTCTTTCATAACCCCTATGGGAGGAGCTTGCACAAGACACCTATAAATGGGAAGAGCCTGAATCACTATCTTGAGAAGGATAACTCTCCCAGTGGAAGAGAGCCACCTATGAGTCCAATGGCTCACCCTACTATGAAATTTGTCCAGAAGATCTTGCCAATATTCCTTCAGCTAGGTCCCCAAAGCTAAGGGGACTCCAAGATAAATCAAAGGAAGAGAGTCAATTTGAAACCTAAGAATCTTGGCAATCCTAAGTTGGATTAGCTATGGAGTATTAAAGAAATAAATGGATGACTTACCTTCATTAATTTGCTACCCAAAATCTTTCAAATAAGTGTCTAAAATCATTCTAAAATTTCTAGCCTCATTTATAGTAGCAAAGCCCATTAGTCTAGTATCATCCACAAATTGGAGGTATGTGTATGCTGGAATATTATTGTTCCACTTCCACACATGGACAAGCCCCTGCTTGGCTTGAAATTTTATAAATCTACCTAAGCCCTCTACCATAATAATAAAGAGATATGGAGAGAGACAATCCAAATGTCAAAGTCCCCGAGAAGCAGAGAAGAGCTCAGTAGGTTCTCCATTAATAAGAACAAAAAAGGATGGGGAAGTCACACAACTGAGAATCCAATCAATCCATTCCATTCCATATCAAATCCGAAAGCTAGAAGCACACAACCCAAGAACTCCCAGCTAAGTTGGTCATATGCATTTGCTAAATCTAGCTTAATAAACATAGCCTTTTCCTTAGACATGGCCATAGAGTGGATAGCCTCTAAAGCAATAACCACCCCATCAAGAATATGTCTGCCACCAACAAAACCTCCCTATTCCTTGGATATCAAAGTAGCCAAATAAGGCTTGAGCCTTTCAGCAATCAATTTGGTGATAATTTTGTAAGTGACATTGCATAAAGAAATAGGTCTGAAATGATCCAAACTGTTTGCCTCGTCAATCTTGGGAATGAGAGTCAAGAAGGTAGCATTCAAAGACTTGAGCATTTGTTTGTTCTAATGTGATTCCTAGACTACTTCAAGAAGATAAAACTTCACAATCACCCAAAATTCTTGGAAAAATTCAATGGGAAAACCATCTAGACCCAGAGTTTTACCTTTCTTCATACCAAAGACCACCTTCTTTAGCTCTTTAACAAAAATAGGCCTTAACAGATTCCTGTTCATATTGCTACAAACAAGTTGGGGAATGCAATCTAAAATAGTCCTTGTCTCCACCATTGAACAAGGTTCCTCCTTAGAGAAGAGTTGGGAAAAGTTTCTAAAGGCCTCTAGAGAAATCGTCTCTTTAAAAGAGAGTTGATCTCTAGAAGCAGAAACAAGAGAAGAGATAGTATTACTGGACCTACGAGCTTTAACTATGTTATGAAAGAAAGTAGTGTTTTTGTCTCCCTCCTACAGCCAATGCACACGAGACTTTTTCTTCCAAAATATTTCTTCCCAAAGCTCCCATTCCTCTAATTCCCTTAGAGTTGAGGATTCTATAGAAATTAAATCTAGCATCATACCTTGGTCCCTAATTTGACGAGTGACACTATCCAACCTAGCCTGAGCCACCCTCAATTGATCTTGAAGATTCCCAAAGCACTGGTTGTTCCACTTTGTAAGCCTGAATTTCACATGTTGAAGCCTCTTCTCAAAGTAGAACATGGAGGTGCCATGAGGAGGTCTGCCCTCATGCCACTAGGCTATCATAAGGTCTTGCAGAGAGGGATCCCTCAACCACGTTAGCTAAAACTTGAAAGAGGGATTTTTAGAAGCCTTAAAAGGAGTGATAGAAAGCTTAATAGGCCAATGGTAAGATCATCTCCAATCAAGAACTTCTGATATAGTAGACCATCTGATATCCATCCAAAACTAAGAAACAAGGAACCTATCTAGCCTTTTTGAGATGGCCTTCGTTTCACTCCTTTTGTTATTCCAAGTGAAAATACTAGAGCCAGGTTTAACATCAATGATGTTCAAAGAACCAATATTATCTCTATGCATACTTGAAGAAGGGCCCAATCGAGCCATCCCACCTCCCTTTTCCTCTAAGCTAGTAACATCATTAAAGTCTCCAGCCACAATCTAAGGGAGGAAAGGAACTAAGGAATGAACAAAGGTGATATGTGACAATAGAAGAGATTTATCCACCAAATCATTAGGAGCATAAATATTGGAGAACACGCACCTTTCTCCCGTCTCAAAGTGAGAAGCCATCAAAGTGATAGAGGACCTACTTGAAATCCACCACAAAGGAGTCACCTTCCTAGGATTCCAAAAATAGGCAAGTCCACCTGAGCTACCTTGAGCACCTGCTCCCTACCAGCTACCATGGGGCCACAACTTTGGCCCATAGCTATCCAAATCATCAATTGTAAGCTTAGTTTCCTGAATGAACACAATATTTGGAGAATGAGAATCAATCAATTTATGAACAGCCTTTTTTCTAGGGATGTTATTCAACCCCTGCACATTCTAGGAGAGAATAATCATTTAGAAGATTGCAAGAAATGGGAATCAATGGGCTTCACAAACCCCACCTCAACTAAAGTCTCTCCCATCATATTAACCTTCTCTTGATCAGTCTTCCTTCCACTCTTAGCAGACGTCTTTGAGGGCCCTTTTTTAAAGGGTTTTTGTTGTAAGCCTAAAGAAGGTGCAGCTTTAGTACCCTTTGTGATGTCTGGCATCCCTTTCTGGCAAGGGAGTGTGGAAGCTATGATATTTGGGGTGCCCCTAGGTTGTGATCCGCCAAGGGAAACACAATTTTTCTCCTAATCTGATCCATCCAAAGGAACTAGTTGACCTTGTTCCCCTTCTAGTACCTAGGCTAGACTCCTTACCTCGCCCTAAAGAGAACCATCTCCTGAAGGCAACTCAACTAGTATGCCTTCCTCTTGTACCAAATTATCCAAAACATTAAACTTGTTAAAAGTGTCATCATTTTGTCTATCCATCCAGGTCCCCTTCTTCCCTTTTCCTTTATTGTGTAGCTTAACTGGGATAAAAACCTCCTTGTCTCTAGACCCCTCTGGCATAAGGGCCTTACCCTTATCCACCTTAGGGGTCGGCTTAGTAGAAGCCAATGGTTGAGAAAATTTATTTCGTGGACACTTACGTTGTAAGTGCCCATACTCACGACATATCCTACATCGAAGAGGTAAAGTATCATAGTCCAACTATTGAATCCATGAGGTAGGGCCCAAGAAAATTTCCATAGAATCAAGTAGTATATTATTAAGATCAACCTCTACACAAATTTGAGCATATGAAATTACCTTTTAATCTTGATTTTGCATGGCCGACCCTACCAGTTTCCCAAGAAAAAGCGAGATCAAATGAAGAATATCCTCTCTCCAAAATTCTAGAGGAAGTCGTGGGAGACGAACCCACACTAGGACTCAAGAGGGAATCTCCTTAGCAAAGTTAAACCCGATGTGCCAAGGTTTGATGAAAAGCCCAACCTGGTTAAAGAAATATGGACCACCTTCAAACACCTTATTCATGTCTATCATATTTGAAAAAAAAATCATAAAATAGTTGTTGGCCACTAGAAGAATCTCCATATTGTAAGGAAACTTGGCAACAAAGAATATAACCGTTTCCACATAACCCATACTAGATCTGAAATTAAACATGGAATTAAAATCCACATGCAAGAGAATAGAAAACATACCCACAAAATTGTGACACAAGATATACCCTGGGAAACCCTCATTGAGGGAAAAACCCAGCCTCCAAAAGCATCCATCATCATGTATTATTCAGCAAAATAACCATTGCCATACAACCATGGAAGCCTTCATGGCCATAGCCACACCCAAGCAAACTATGTGAACAAGCATGAATCCACACATCCCATGCCATGCTTTCAACCTTCACAAATGCTCCCTTGGCTAACCTGTCAAGCCTTGTCACGCTCGACTCTTGCCTTTCTCTTCTTCTTGTCACTCTTTATCTCTCTATATCTCTACAACAACTACCCTTGTGGCTGCTTATATAGTAGCAAGTCCCACAAAACCACTAAGTGGTATTACATAAACCATGTGCTACCTAACCCACTGACCACACATTTAATATTGGGCATTTAATTCTTTTCCCCAATATTAAATAATTACATGAAATATTTTCACAATGTTACAATACAACTCATCAAGAATATTTCATGGGAATCTTTACATGTTGCACGTCCATCTAGGTGGAACATTACATAATAAAATAAAATAATAAAATAACAATATTATGCAATGTGTGCAACACCCATTATTTCAACACATATCCCCTTCTAGATTCCAAATCTGATGCACCCACAATTCCAACACAAGAAGAGAAAGACAGAGACCCAGAAACTTATAGATGAGTGCATGCTTGACCCAATATTCTACATCTTCTAAAATCTACTCTAGTTGATTAAACAAAACTGGTCAATCATCAGATCGCTATAAACACCCATTCATCTTCTTAATATGAAAAAAACCCTTCGATGATGAAGCATTCACCCCAAATGGGAGACTATCAATCTGGCCCTTAGCCCCTACCCACATCAGTATAGAGGAATCAACCATCTCCATATTAGCGGACAAAGCCTAAGATGCAAGAATCTCTTATTGCCCCATGTCAAAAACCCTAGAAAACTCTATCCTCAATCTGAGAACTTCTACCCTTCTAGCTCCAGCAAAAAACCATGCACAAAGCGCAATAAAAAAAGAGGCTACACCCTCTAGGTAGCCCTAGCCAACCCCAAACTCATTCTGCACCAAAGCCCCAAAAACTTCCACACCCACCTACAAACACACCCCAACTCCCCATGCAGCAACACCAACCACAAAAGCAGGGACAATCTCGTCCAGTGGAGAGAAGAAGTAGTGCCAAGGAGTTGGCCACAGGCACACAAGCCCTAGCCACACTAGACACAAGCCGATGGGAGCAATCGCAGAGCTGTCGTTGCCATCTATCTGATATTAAATTAATCTTTAATATTTATCTAATTATAATATTTATCCTTTGTTACATATATTGTATATATTTTAGGAGAGTATTTTATTATTTTAAATTACTAATAATCATTCTTATATTTATTAAATTTTACTAATTATTAACACTTAACACTATTAAAATAATAATTGTTTAATATGCCCATTTATTAGCATATTATTTGGTTTAAATACATAATGCAGATTTTTCCTTCAGCAAGAATAAACATATTTTTATGTCCATGGAATTTGTTTTCATGGTGCAGATTTCAGTCTATAAAATCTCAATTTTAAAAGTCCTTTAATGGTCTGAGGCTTCTAAAAGGATAACACAAAGCAAAATTGTGATTCTATTCTTAGAGTGTTCCCCTCTAAATGCTACTAGCTATATTTATATTATATATTATATAATATATCTTAATAAAGCCTATTAATTTACTTTTTTTAATTATATTTTAAAATTAAAGCCTTGATAAAGGAGGATGATTAGTACTTGGGGGGAGGGAGGGAGAGAGAGAGGGCGGGGGGTACATGAGAGAGGTTATTGATTATTATAACTTGGGGACATGTATGAAAGAGTTAATCAAAGGGATAGAAAGAGAGATGGTAATTATAGAAAAGCAATGGTTGGAGGGAAATAAGTAAAGAGATAAGGTAGGGAGAAAGAGAGTAAGTAGGGAATGTGAGAGAGAGGGGGAATAGATGGTGAGTTTTTGGAGGGGAAAAATTAAATTTTTATTTATGGGAGAGGGAGATAAGAGAAAGTGATGGTCGATGCTATGAGTAAAACAGAACGGGGAGAGAAATGAGATAGTGATTGATAGAGAGGATAGTTAGGAATTAGGATATAAATATATGGAGATAGGGTTTTAGTTACGAGGTAGACATGTGATAGATAGTTATAGAGAAGGGGAAGATGATAGGAGACTCTAGTGAGTAATGTGAGTAAATAGGGATCTAGGGAGAGATGGTCTAAGGTGGGAGAGATTAAGAAGACAAGGAAGGGGGAAAGTGAGAGAGTGATTACATATAGATAAAGGATGATAATTGAGAGAGACGGGGGGAGACATGTGTGAGAGAGAAGTGGAAGAGAGGGACAACCTCAAGGAAGACATAAAGGATAAATAGGGCGATGATATAAGGAGAATAGGATTCGGAGAGACTGAAAGAGAGTGATTAGAGAGAGATATAAAGAGAGCAATTGAGAGAGATAGCAATATTAGGGAGTTGATGATGTGAGGTAGAGAAGGAGATAGAGATGATGTAGAAAGAGAAAGAGAATAATTAGGATATGGTATATGTATATGTATATGTATATGCATGTATGTATATATGTATGTGTACATACATACATACATACATACATACATACACATGTAGATACACACACACACACACACAAACATATATATATATATATATATATATGTTTGTGTGTGTGTGTGTGTGTGTATCTACATGTGTGTGTGTGTGTGTGTGTGTGTGTGTGTAGAGAGAGAGAGAGAGAGAGAGAGAGAGAGGATAAACAAAATTGAATAATAATTATAAACTAGATTATATTGTTACCTTAAAATAAAATTAAACCATTTCCCTAAATCTAATTAAATAAAAACCTGTCAACCAAGCTAAATTGAACATTAACAATATCCCTAATTGAATAGAATGTACCATATTGAACGTAAACATAGATTTAATTAGTAATTTAATCTAAAACCCTAAGTGTGGTTCTATATGTTATCCTATTAAAAATCATTTTCTATATATAAGATGGACACTAACATAAACCAAAAT
The DNA here is from genome assembly GCA_028749045.1 of Cupressus sempervirens. Lineage (NCBI taxonomy): Eukaryota > Viridiplantae > Streptophyta > Pinopsida > Cupressales > Cupressaceae > Cupressus > Cupressus sempervirens. The sequence goes on along the minus strand of CM053792.1, from coordinate 674,135,349 downwards.
TGTGGTTTTATTCTTAGGATGTTCCCTTCTGAATGTTTTTAGCTATATTTATATTATATATTATATAATATATCTTAAGAAAGCCTAGAGATATCGAGACTTTAAATTACTTTTTTTTAAAAATTACATTTTAAAATTAAAGCCTTGATATCTTGTGGCTTTATTAAGATATAATATATAATATAAATATAGCTAGTACAAATATCATTGAAAAAAATTGGGTTTTAAGTCAATCATATTAAAGATATATAGTTATAAAATTAATTAAAATTAGTTTTGGCTCAATATTTTTCTGAAATATTTGTTTGGAATTGAAAAGTTTTTGTCATATTTCAAGTCATAATAATACTTTACAAGATAAGATATGTGCCAAGAGAAAATAAAGAAAAGAATATAGAAAAAATATTAGCATTACCAAATGTTCCCAACCTAAATTAATAAATGTAAATGTAAAGTGTATGTCACCTATTTACTTTCTCAAGGAGTTTGATGCTCTTTCTCGGCAATTCCTTTGGAGTGGTAATTTGTGAAGTACTAAATGGAGCTTGGTTAATTGGGCAACTGTTTGTAGGCCTAAAAAGGAGGGTGGTCTTGGTCTTCGATCTACTCTATTGAGTAGTCAAGCCTTGGCTGCTAAACTTTATTGGTGATGGTGCTCTGGACAACATCAACTTTGGGCTCGTATTATCACTCATAAATATTTTCATGGTGCTGATCCTTGCTTTGTTTCTGCACTTCCTCTTGAAGGTCGTGGCTCAATGGTTTGGCATACTTTGAAGACAGGTGCGATG